>CM063600.1:9607708-9796351 GCA_032356905.1 Salix exigua
ATGTTGAAAATTTCCATTTAGTGTCCCTCATGACACACCCATGTTCTAGATCATGCAAACCCATGACCATGAAGATAGGTCATGGGGTTTGATCATGGGGATCAATGGATTGATCATGGGGATCAATTAATTGATCATGGCTAATTATCTCCATGATGGAAGGAGAAAATTGGAAAATAAATTAGTGAGTGGGGTCCCTGATCTACCTATAAATAATAGCTTGTGTACTCCATCTACGGCTACTGATAGACATAGATCAGAAGGCTCCTCTAGTAAAATATTTTATTATTTTGTGTTGTTGTTGCCGCTTCGGAAAAGGCTTGTTGCTGCTGCGATTTGGGAATTCATTTGATTTTCGTGACTTGAGCAACAATGGCTGGAGGTATTTATAATCTAAATTTTCGTTGCTATACGTATTTAGCATTTGATTATTTAAAGTATTTTTACATGTGGTATCAGAGCTTGCCTTTATGCTATTTTGCTCAGTATTTTGGTTAATGATTATTGTGTATTGAATCATTTACTTTGATTTTTGGTTCATGAAGTAGTGTTGTTATTTTACGTAAACTGTTGTAAATGACAACGTGTGTAACCGAATTATAGTGACAACAGTGTCACCGGCCTCTTCCATCTCGTGGCCGGCGACCCACAAGGGTCACCAATAAGAGCACAAACGGCCCTTCAAGGGCTGTCGCCACATAAGGAGGGGCAGTGGCCTCTCCTCTGTTGATGAAGGAGAGGCCACCGGCCTCTCCCATCTATGACGGAGCAATAACGATCTTCACGGATCGTTGGTTGCTCAGGAAACCAGCGACCCACCGGGTCGTGATTGGACTAGGCGGCGGCTTATGTTGCCGCCGCATATGGATCCGTTAGCCACCGGTTGGAGAACCCTTTTCCGGCGATGAGAGAGACGGTGAAGTTTCGGGTCAATAATCCGGGTTGGATTTTTAACCCGTAAGGAACCGGGTCATTAAGTGGGTGGACCGGTTTGGTCCAACCCAATAAAGAATTAACCCAATGGTTGACCCGACCATATATATATATATATATATATAAAAAGAGACCGTTGGTGTAGGGACTCGAACTTGGTTCTCCATGGTTCATTAAAAGAACCCATCCATCACGCCATGCTTCATTTCTGGTAACTTGATGCAATGTTTATTCATATTTATTTCTGTTATAAAGTGCATTATGCGGTTCTTTCATGATGAAGTGTCTAATTATTTATTTTATGTTTTGAAGTACATGCTTTTAATTATGTCATATAGTTGTATTCCTATTGTTTTATGTTACGAGGTATTAAATTAATACATTACATTAACTTAGGAATAGATCTTGTAATTTATATTATTTAAATATAAATTAATTAATGCCTAGACAAAAGAATAACCAATCAAACCATATATGTTAATGAATTTTATGGTACTATCCATTTTTCAATGTCTAGGAAAGTTCTGTCTAGGAAAGTCTTGGTATTTAAGTGTGTCCATTGAGACCCACCTCACTTTCCTGGGAACTTACCTAGTTGTAATTTGGAAAAATAGTATTTAATTCATATCAGTTTGTTTGATTACTAAAGTACCTTATCTAGGCATCGATATAATTATTAGATGTTAATGAAGTAGTAATTATCATTAATAATTTTAGAAATGCCACAGCGTGTGATTTTATAAATGATAATTACATCAAGAAAATAATGTATGTGAACTTCATAAGGAAAATTAACATCGGGTTGTAATTAATTCATAAATTTAATTGCTAATCCCCACAGGGATGTTTTTATTTTTATGAATTAATTAGAATAAGATAGTAAATTTAATATTTAAGAAATAAAATTTATCTTAGGCCCACAGGTACGGAAAATTTTATTTATTAAAATTTAAATTTATTAGACTTATTAATAAGTAGTAAATTTCATGCGTGATGCAACCTTTGCCCACAGGTAGGTTGAAATTTATTATTAAATTAACATTGGTTAATTTAAATAAAGTTATTTCATAGCAATATAGTAATTTTAGTTTCCTTGATAATTGCAGTTATTCCTTCCGCTTTGATTGAAATAGTTCCGATGCTAAATGGTAATAACTTTTCTGAGTGGAAAGAAAATTTGCTTTTTACATTGGGGTGCATGGAACTTGACTTGTCGCTCAGTGAGGACGAACCACCCGCCCTAACGGAATTCAGTACGCCATTAGAGATTGCTAAACATGAACGGTGGGAGCGATCTAATCGCTTAAGTCTCATGTTTATAAAATCTCACGTCATTAAAAGCATTCAGGGTTCAATCCTGAATGCACCAAGGCTAAGGATTTTATCAAAGTCATTAAGGAACAATTTGTCGGGCTTCGATAAAGCCTTAGCCAGCACTCTAATGAAAAGGCTATCAAGCAAAACCTTTGACAGTTCCAGAAGTGTGCGAGAGCACATCATGGAAATGAGGGACATGTCTGCTCAACTGAAGTCCCTAGAGGTTGATGTTTCCGAGTCATTCTTGGTGCATTTCATACTGAACTCTCTCCCATCTAAATATAGTCCTTTCAAAATTTCTTACAACACTCATAAGGACAAATGGTCTGTAAATGAACTTCTGACCATGTGTGTTCAAGAAGAGGAGAGGTTAAAGCATAAGAAGCCTTTAAGTGTTCATATGGCTACTCATGATAAGAGAAATGCCAAGAGAGGCAATCATGCTCACAAACTCAAGAAGAACAACAAGTTGTCAATAAAGAAAAATGACAAGAAGGATGTTTGTTTCTTCTGCAAGAAAAGTGGGCATATGAAGAAAGATTGCCAGAAATACAAAAATTGGCTCGAAAAGAAAGGTAATATTTTTTGTTGAGGCTCCTAGTAATACATGGTGGATTGATTCTGGTTCTACAATCCATATTGTTAATACAATGCAGGGTTTTCTCAACACAAGGAAACCAGCAAGCCATGAACAACGTGTGTATTCTGGAAATAAATTGTTTTCTCAAGTTGAAGCAGTTGGGACATTTAGGTTGATTTTGAAATCCGAATATGTTTTGGATCTGGATAATGTATTTTTTATTTCCCATTTTTCAAGAAACTTGATTTCTGTTTCAAAGTTGGATATTATTGGTTATGGCTTTTGGTTTATCAACTCAACCTTTAATATTTTTAAAGGTGAAAACCTCGTTGGTGGTGGAATTAAAATTGATGGTTTATTCAAAATTGATCTAGATCCCAACTTTGAGAACAATTATTTATCATTACATACAAACATTGGCATAAAGAGGAGTCTTATGAATGAGAACTCTATTTGGTTATGGCACAGGAGATTGGGACATATCTCCATAGAGAGAATTAAAAGGTTAGTAAATGATGGAGTTTTAAAAACTCTTGATTTTACTAATTTTGGTACTTGTGTGGATTGCATAAAGGGAAAGCAAACCAACAAGACCACTAAAGGTGCCAAAAGAAGTTCTGACATTCTTGAGATCATACATACTGATATCTGTGGACCTTTTCCTACTCCCTGCTTAAATGGTCAAAGATATTTTATATCTTTTATTGATGACCATACAAGGTTCATGTTTCTTTATCTTCTAAATGATAAGGCTGAGGCATTAAATGCTTTCAAGACCTATAAGGTAGACGTAGAGAAACAAAATGACAGGAAAATCAAGATTGTAAGATCTGATATAGGAGGAGAGTACTATGGTAGGTACACAGAAAAGGGACAAATAACAGGTCCATTTGCAAAATTCCTTGAAGAGGAAGGCATTGTTGCTCAATACACAATGCCTGGCACACCACAATAAAATGGTGTGGCAGAAAGAAGGAATCGCACATTAATGGACATGGTAAGGAGCATGATTAGTAATTCTAAATTACATTTATTTTTATGGAGTGAAGCCTTAAAAACTGTCGTGTATTTATTAAACCGGGTCCCATCCAAGGTTGTTCCTAAGACACCTTTTGAATTGTGGAATGGATGGAAACCAAGTTTAAATCACTTACACATATGGGGTTGTCCTGCTTAAGTGAGGATTTATAATCCAAACATGAAGAAATTAGACCCAAGGACAACCAGCGATTATTTTATTGGCTATGCAGTAAACTCCAAAGGATTTAGGTTTTATTGTCCTTCTAATAGTACTAGAATTGTTGAGTCTATAAATGTAAAATTTTTAGAGGATGTTGAACCTAGTGGAGGTGTTTGTCCTCAAATGATTGAATTTGAGGAAACACAAGAGTTGACCGAAACTCCTTTACCTCAAGGACGTTTGATTGTACTCAAGGAAATTCAAAATGATTACCTTGAGCCACAATCAATTACAGAACAATCAACTCATGAGGAACAAGTTCAGATTGAACCTACTCAGACTCTACCAAATACAGAGCAAGTAGAATTAAGAAGATCCTCTAGAATAATTAGACCTGCAATCTCTAATGATTATATTGTATATCTCCAAGAGTCCGATTTTGATGTTGGGCCTAAAGATGATCCCAAAACGTTTTCACAAGCCATGAGTGGAGAACACTCCATATTATGGATTAATGCCATGAAAGAAGAGATGGAATCCATGGCTAAAAATCAAGTCTGGGATCTCGTTGACTTACCAAAGGGAGTTGTAGCCATAGGCTGCAAATGGGTTTACAAAACCAAAACAGATGCTTCCGGTAATGTTGAACGATATAAATCTAGACTTGTGGCCAAAGGTTTCACTCAAAAGGAAGGCATTGATTATCATGAAACCTTCTCTCTAGTATCTAATAAGGATTCATTTAGGATAATCATGGCATTAGTAGCTCATTTTGATCTAGAGCTACATCAAATGGATGTTAAAACAATCTTTCTAAACGGGGATCTTGAAGAGGAGGTTTACATGAAACAACCTTTGATGATAACAGTTAGAAAGCTTGCAAACTAAGGAAATCTATTTACGGACTAAAACAAGCCTCCCGTCAATGGTATATCAAATTTCACAAGGTCATTACCTCATATGGTTTTATTGAGAACCTTGTTGATCAATGTATATACCTTAAGGTCAGTGGGAGTAAAGTTATTTTTCTAGTCCTGTATGTAGATGATATTTTGCTTGCAAGTAATGATTTAGGTTTGCTACACGAAACCAAAGGTTTCCTCTCTCAAAACTTTGAAATGAAGGATTTGGGTGAAGCCTCTTATGTCATAGGCATAGAGATTCACAGAGACAGAAAAAAAAAATATTGAAACTGTCTCAAAAGGCCTACATTGAAAAGGTTTTATAGAGATTCAGACTGAAGAACTGTAACGGTTCTATAGCACCTATCATTAAAGGGGATAGATTCAGTAATGATCAATGTCCTCGAAATGCATTGGAAAAGGAACAAATGAAGGATATCCCATATTCATCTGCAGTTGGCAGCCTATTGTATGCACAGGTCTGCACTAGACCTGACATAGCAATGACAGTTGGAATGTTGGGTCAATATCAAAGCAACTCAGGATTGTAACATTGTAAAGCTGCAAAGAAAGTTATGTGTTATTTGCAAGGAACCAAACATTATAGTTTGACATACAAACACACTGACCATATGGAGGTGGTTGGATATTCAGATTCTGACTTTGCGGGATGTGTAGATAGCAGAAAGTCTACTTCAGGATATATCTTTCTTCTTGCTGGAGGGGCTATATCTTGGAGAAGCAGCAAGCAGACTATAGTTGCTACATCTACAATGGAGGCAGAATTTATTGCGTGCTATGAAGCTACTACACAAGCACTTTGGTTGAAAAATTTTGTTGGTGGTCTCAAAATTGTCGATTCTATAGAGAGACCAATCAAGATCTTCTGCGATAATCGTGCTGCCATATTCTTCTCAAAGAATAATAAAAGTGGGAGCAGAAGTAAACATATCGACATTAAGTACCTTCGTGTGAGAGATAATATCAAAAGACACGAAGTGTTTATTGAGCATATAAGTACTGAATTGATGATTGCGGATCCCATGACTAAAGGTTTACCGGTAAAGTTATTTAAAAGTCATGTGGAGCATATGGGATTGATTGATTCATTTTGTACTTAGTCTTAATTTTGTATATATACATCAAGTTATTGTAATAAAGTTTGTGCACATTTATTACTTTATCCATGAGGATAAAAATGAAGTTTGGACCCGAATAACTTATAAGAAGTTTATTCATAAAGTTTAAATGCCCATATAGTACTTATTTAAGGGATATTTTATATGTAATACATGGAAGGGACGACTTATTATATAATGGTCTTACCACCATGATTCATGTGTAGTATTCCTTTAATGAGTGGGAGGATTCCATGATCATGTTAAAAGAACAGAACATAATAAGGAGTTTATGTGTCATAAGGGTCAAGTGGGAGAATGTTGAAAATTTCCATTTAGTGTCCCTCATGACACACCCATGTTCTAGATCATGCAAACCCATGACCATGAAGATAGGTCATGGGGTTTGATCATGGGGATCAATTGATTGATCATGGGGATTAATTAATTGATCATGGCTAATTATCTCCATGATGGAAGGAGAAAATTGGAAAATAAATTAATGAGTGGGGTCCCTGAATAGCTTGTGTACTCCATCTATGGCTACTGGTAGACATAGATCAGAAGGCTCCTCTCGTAAAATATTTTATTATTTTGTGTTGTTGTTGCCGCTTCGGAAAAGACTTGTTGCTGCTGCGATTTGGGAATTCATTTGATTTTCGTGACTTGAGCAACAATGACTGAAGGTATTTATAATCTAAATTTTCGCTACTATATGTATTTAGCATTTGATTATTTAAAGTATTTTTACATCCCGTGTTTCATGTCTCCTACTTGAAAGAAAAACTGAGTCAAAGACATAAGTTGGTGGTTTCTTTCCCACCCACTGACAAAGAAGAAATTGTGAAACCCGAAACAGAGGAGGTCTTGGACAAACGAATGGTGAAGAAGGGTAGAGTTGTGAGTGAAGTTTTAGTTAAGTGGAAAGGCTTGGGAGTAGAGGAGACATCTTGGAGAGAATACGCAGATATGGCGAAGGAAGACCCAGACCTTGTGGGCAAGGTCTTCTGAGGGAAAGACATTGTCACGTGCCTGGTCTTATCATGGGCAGGGAAAGACTTGGCCTGGAATAGGCCACGCAAGCACAAGGACAGGCAAGGAGGGATAGTCATGCAGGGAGAGTCAGAGTCAAGTCGCATCGACATGGAACCGACTTGGTTCGGTTGGAACAATTAGTTCCTTATGTTTAGTCAGTAGTTAGTTGTTTGAATTAAGGTGGGACACGTACTCAGTTTAGCTGATAAGATTAGCTGATAGGATTAGTTAAATGTATTTTATTTAAATTCAAAATGTTATCCTTAGTCAGTATTTAAACCTCTTTAAACAATTAAAAAGGCATCAGAACATTTTTTTTCTTAATTCAAGTATTAGTAGGTTTTGGATTCCTTGAAAATCCTTAAACAAAATTCGTCTCATTTTCCTTTGATAGTTCAGGAATCGTAACAACTTGTGAGATGCTTTAATAATTTTCATATTAGGTCTCGCAAATTGTGAAGACACAGATGCATTACACGCCGAATTTTTATCCATATTAAATACATATATATATATATATATATATATATAATACTAAATGCTCACTTTTTCGGTCAAAGAAACAATCGTGTATTTGAATTGATTAAAAAAGAATATGAAATTCCTTTTATTAGGGTTTGTGTTTATGAAATTCAATCAACATATATGACTTTTAATAGAAACAACTCAAAACTGCAATCCTCATTAAAGGAAGAGGGCGACGAGAGAGTGTTTTGTCGGATAACGGTCTTGAACCATACACGACTCGCCCTTGCTCGTCCTCCCCATATTTTCATCTCCAAAAATAGGTTTGAGACAATTCTGTAAGTGTAAGGGTTTGGTTGGTGGTTAAAGAGTTTTGTTTTTTATTTAATTTAAATTTTAGACAATAAACTATTAAATTCATCTAAATGCATACATCTCCAAAGATATGTCTTTAAGATTAAAAGAGATATATATATATTTATATGGATGAAAATTCAACAAGTAATCTTTGCATATGATTCCAAACTTTATTTGTTGTCTCATACTTTGATAATTATGCACCTATGGAATGCTAAACAAAATTGTTAATCTTTGCATTCTTTGCTTCACATGCATTTATCAATGCAACATAACCTTTATCAGTATTGTTAGGTTTTACAGGACTTCTACTAACATTCCTTTATATTTTTTCATCTTAAAAAAATTTCTCATCACATAACCCAGTATGAATACTTTTTTTCTTCCACCCCCACACTTATAAACTGAAGTTAATCATTTCTTTCAGTAGCCATAATAAACAAATTGAAGAAATTGAACAAGTCATATGATCACTTGCCTCGAAACCCCACAAGGACGCGTTACCAACTCACCAAGGAGTGGATGCATGAAAGTTGTGCTTAAGATTAAACTCTGCATTGATATCATATTAAATAATAAAAACAAACTAAAAGATAAATTAAAAAAATAGAGAGGAGGCTAGGGTTTCATTAACAAATACCAAAAATAAGAGAGGAGGCTAAAGTCTCATTAATAAGTACCAAAAAAAAAAAAAAGGAGGCTAGGGTTTCATTAATGAATACTTTAATACTTAATCAATTACTTGACCTAAATACAAAGAGACTATTTCACTCTTAATAAATAATAAAACAAAACAATCTCATTGTCTTAATAGGTGCAACCAATATACCCCTATGCTTGCTTTGTTTTGTAGTCTATTTGATATTCTAATCCAAATGAATGTTGATCAAAATTTAAATATATTTTTTATGTTTTTTATCTTTTTAAAATATTAATATAAAATATAATTTTTAAATTATAATAAATATTATTTTAATCAATTTTCAAATAAAAAAATATTTTAAAAAATAATTATTATCACACTTTTAAACCCCTTGAATCATTTGGAGGAACCTGGAATTTTGAATATTCAAGAAAGGAGTTTGCCTTCGCTTTCTTTGCCATAAATTACCTTCCTTCTTTCTTTCCCCCCAACTTTTTTCTGTGTTTCTCTGTCACAACTTACAAGACGTATCTCATAAATTGATTCACAACAAGATTAAAGAGTTGTGCTTTCTTAGTGTTTTATTCTATTTACTTTTACACACAGACACACAAAGGAGTTCTCTTCCTCCTCCAATGCACTGTTCTTGTTTCCCTGATATTCCAATGAAACATATCTTTGTATGAAAAAGAAATTGAGAATTGTTTGGATCTATAAACTGTTAACAAACCTCTTTGATTTGTATTTAGTAAATTGTATAGACATAAAGCACGACTACAAGAAAGAGGCACCAAATTCAATGGAAAAACATTGAATACTATTTCGAAGACTACACAACACAACTAAATTCTGATGAAAAGGAAGCATGGACAAGATTATGGGAACCAAATTAATGGAGGAATGCAAGCATCTTCACCTTCCCTTTAATATTTTTATGCTTCAAGCACAACTCTGAAGATCACATGGGCGAGCCCATCTTATTCGTCTCCTTCGAAGATTTTCAAACCACGATATTCCTTTATCATATCTTATATTTTCAACTTGGTGGTCACTGAAAATTATATGTTATTCAAGTTTTAGCCATGTACAGTTTGTACACCTATAAATTTGTTTATCATATTCAAATCGACATTTCACTTTACAACCTCTTAAAAATATAGGACAAGTAAGAAATGTTATGAAAACATGATCAAATAATATTTTCTAAGATTTAACTTACTTGAATGATTTTAAAACATTCATAAGATAGAGCATCATAGAACTCAATCCCTAGCGGTGACATTGAGTTGTTTCTCAAATGGAAAGGAAATGTTATTCACCTAATTAAATCCCTTATAATTAAGATATAAATATATCAGCAGAAAAAAATTAATCAATTAAATATATTTTATTAGAACCCGTATGAAAGTATACTAAATATACCTGGTGCCAAAACTATGAAACCTCAATATCTCAAAGAAGCCAAGTTCTAGCGTTTGCAAAATCACTTTGCAATACTGGAATCACACCAGAAATAAACTAAGAAAAACAGAATTTATTCAATTGGAAATTATCAACTCCCTTGTCTCCTTACAATCTTCTTCTTAAATAGTCTCAATTCTTACATGTCTCCAATCTTAATTAGGAAAGCAATAAAATAGGAAATTAAACAAATAAATGATGGAAGTAAAGGGTCTGAACAATCAAGGGGATTTGAGTAATTTAGAATTCCAGACTTGATGAATCTCCAAGATTTCCGTAGCTATGTTCATTACGGGTTCTCTTCCAAATTTGGCTCTATTTCATTATCCTAAATATCCATGTTGATTCCCTCCTGATCTGCAACGGCTACCTGATTTGCATTAATTGAAATCCTAACTTGCATCTTCCTTCTGATTTGCATCAATACCATACCATTCCTATTATTATGAAAAGAATGTCTCGTACGAAGATTATCTTCTATTTGTCTATATCCAATGTAGTTTTTGTTATCATGTAGTTTGTCGTTGTCGCACGTCGCCGCGCGGCGTCCCGGGAGGGATCCCGGCTCTCGCATGTGGATTTGAGGAGGAGGAGTCGCCACCTTGCTGTTGAGGGTCGCTAGGAACACCCGATTTGTACTGGTCTGCTCAGAGATTCGAAGGTAAGGGACTAGTTGCGTAAAGGGAAGGTATTAGCACCCCTTATACGCCTTACCTGAGGTAAGCTGCATTGTATACCTTGATGTGATTTTGAATGCTTCAAATATATTGTATTTATTTACAAAAAAAATGTTATGATAAAAAATTGATCACAACTTAGAAAAAAAACCGTAAATTTTATTTATTATCCCCGCCGAATATTTTAGATACTAATCCCTTAGATTTTATTTATCCAAACACCGAAAAAGTGAATAATAGTATATTATTCCCGTCGAATATTTTGGATACCGATTTGTTTATCCAAACAACGAACAGTTAATAATAGCATATTGTTCCCCGAATATTTTGGATTTTTTAATCATCAAGATTTATTTATCGAAATATTAGCAGTGAATAATAAATTCCCACAAAAAAAGATTTTTACACTTTTGAAATATTGATTTCGAATTTTTACAAAGAAAACACATTTTGCTTTATTTTATATATGCTTTTTGTTTATCAAAACAAAATAATACAGAATAAATAAAACACAACACACACCCACACAATCTTATCTTTTTATTTTTTTTTATCGCATTTTAAAAAATGAAATACAACTCACACCCTCATTCACTTTTTCATTATATTTTGTGGTACATTGCACAATTACATAAAATTTGTACAAGAAACAGAAATAACAACAATTCAAAATACATAAACATCTAACAAAAAAAAAACAGAAACAAAAACCCGGAAACACTGTTCATCAGGGAAGCCACGCGGTTACAGTGGTGGCGCGTCGTCCCCACGCGCCACCACGGGCAAAACAACAGGGGGTGTAGATCGGCGTTTCCCCTGCCTTCTCTCGCCGGTGACGGCCACGATGACCTGCAAACATAACACACAAAAACACACGAGCAATGATTCAAAATCAGATTTCAGATCTGTTCTTCGGTTTGTATTTTTTCAAAGGGGAACTGAATGCCGTGGAGGCTAGCGTGATGTTTGTTGGGTTGCTGCCATGTCGACAAAGGGATGTAGCAGGGGGCGACGGCAATCGGTGCTGCTGCCGAAGGAGAAGATGAAGAAGAAAAGGCGAGCTGATGGGGCGCGACCACGTGACCGGAGTGCTAGGAGGCAGATCTCGCTAAGTGGGCTGCTTTGGTGGAGGTTTTATGGTGAAGAGAGGGAGCGACTGGGCTGTTGACCGAAGAAGGAGAGGGGGAAGAAAATGGGTTTGTTGGGCAAGTGGATGACGGCAAGGAGGAGAGGACAGTGGAGGTCTGGCCGGAAGCGATGGTTGCGTGGGGGCTGGCAGGCTTGGTCGCCGGAGAAGGAGCTCACGGAAAGGGAGGTTGAGAGGTGGTCGCCGGTGAGGAGGAAGGAGGTTGTCTGTAAAATGGACTGGAGAGTGAGAGGTGGTCGCCGGCGAGGAGGATGGAAGGGAAGAAAGGAAAATGAAGTGGTCGCGGAGAGAGCTGGTCGGCGAAGTCTGTGTGGGCTGGTCAGCCATGGGAGAAAGAAAAAAAATCAAAACGGGAAGGGGCTTATGGCTGGCCGGAGAGAGAGGTAGAGAGGGAGCTTGCTCGGGAGGAGGCTGGCCGGAGAGGCTTGAAGGGAGAGTGTGGGGACTGCGATGGTTTTGAGGAAGAAAGAAAATGAGCAAAAGGGAGTGCAGTATGCCTTAAGAGTGTCAGTTTGCAGACCTCATGGAGGAGAAGAAGATGGATTTAGGGTTAGGTTTGTTTCTTTTTTTGTATTTTTTCAGGTAATTTTTCGGGGTCTCAATTTGGGTGTAATGGTTGATTTCGGGCCCCCTTGTTTAGGTCATTTTTCCCTCTATTTATAGAGGGAAATTTGTCCACATTTTGCACTTTAATCCAGGATTCTGAATATTTGCAATTTAATCCCTAATTTCGTGCAATTGGATTGAAAAAAATGTAATTTTGTCCTCGAAAACTCCAAATTTCTCAATTGAACCCAAATTAAACTCAAGCATTTTATTCTTTATCAATTAAGCCCTTAATTAATTTGACAATACCAATTTAAAGTATAATTAAGTCCTTGCACTTAATTAAATCCTTCAATTGGACCCTAAATTAATTCTCAAATATAATTACATTTTTAAATTGGTTGACGATAAAATCAAATCAACCCGTAAAAAATATAATTATATTGCTTGACTTAATTTTTACACAGATTTATCAAATGATATATTGTTTTTCCTTAAATCTGTATTTTTCTCTATTTTTTGGGACAAAAGAGATACAATTAGACTCTCGAAAACAACCAAAATTTGCACATTGATTTTTCTAACAACCCCGACCTCTTTTATTTTATTTTTGTTATTTTTGGTATATTTTGGGGAGTCACCCAAAAATTGGGTGATGACAGTTGCCCCCCTCTTTACAATGCTTACGACTAAAGTTTTGGAAAAGACTTTAAATAGTAAGCGTTGTAAAGAAAAAGAAAGGTGGATGTACCAGACCAAGAAATAGTTGATCCATCCAAAAATGAGAATGAGGGCTATAAAGCGCACTCAGAAAAGAATGGTAAAATAGGGCTCGAAAGCGCACTATCAAAGAATTTGGGACCTAAGAAGGACACTCAAAAAGGATGGAAGATTGTGATGTTTGTGAATGATACAGGAAAATGGTCTCATTGTTATGGGTGACCTACCCAGGTGAAAATGGTGAATGTGGTCTCATTGTTATGGGTGACCTACCCAGGTGAAAATTGTGATGGTGGTCTCATTGTTATGGGTGACCTACCCAGGTGAAAAATGGTGATGGTGGTCTCATTGTTATGGGTGACCTACCCAGGTGACAAATGGTGGAGGTATGAAAACGCCTCGAAGATGGGGGGAAATAGGGCATGAAAGCGCACTATTTTGATTGATGGTCGAGGGTATGAAAACGCACTCGAAGATGGGGGGAAATAGGGCATGAAAGCGCACTATTTTGATGGATGGTCGAGGGTATGAAAACACACTCGAAGATGGGGGAAATAGGGCATGAAAGCGCACTATTTTGATGGATGGTCGAGGGTATGAAAACGCACTCGAAGATGGGGAGAAATAGGGCATGAAAGCGCACTATTTTGATTGATGGTCGAGGGTATGAAAACACACTCGAATATGGGGGGAAATAGGGCTTGAAAGCGCACTATTTTGATTGATGAACCGAGGATTGGAAAACTCATCAAGTTCTTGAAAGGGATAGGACTTAAAAGTGCACTATCTGAGTTGGTTGATGGCTAAAAAGCGCATTCAAATAAGGAAAGAGATAGGGTTGAAAAACGCTCTATCTTCTAAATGAGATGAACCGAGGATTGGAAAACTCATCAAGTTCTTGAAAGGGATAGGACTTAAAAGTGCTCTATCTGAGTTGGTTGATGGCTAAAAAGCGCATTCAAATAAGGAAAGAGATAGCGTTGAAAACGCTCTATCTTCTAAATGAGATGAACCGAGGATTGGAAAACTCATCGAGTTCTTGAAAGGGATAGGACTTAAAAGTGCTCTATCTGAGTTGGTTGATGGCTAAAAAGCGCATTCAAATAAGGAAAGAGATAGGGTTGAAAAACTCTCTATCTTCTAAATGAAAGGCTCGTAAGTGCATTTAGGGAAGTGAAAATGATGAAGGCTCAAAGGCGCACAGAAAAATGATGAGTAGAGGTTTGTGAATTACAAATCCTCCAAAACATTTCTTGGATTCCTAGGGAAATGCAATGCATAATGACACCCAAAATCAAGAAACAAATAAAGTTGGAAAGCATACTCAAGAAATGAGAGAGGTGAGAGCTTGAAAGCGTGCACACAAAATGATGAATGAAGGTTCGTAAATTACGATCCCTCCAAAATGTTTTTAGATTTTCAACAGTGGTGCAATGCATGACGACACCCAAAATCAAGAAACATATAAAGCTGAAAAGCATACTCAAGGAAATGCAAGAGATCAGAGCTTGAAAGCGTGCACAAAAAATGATGAATGAAGGTTCGTAAATTACAATCCCTCCAAAATGTTTTTAGATTTTCAATGGGGATGCAATGCATGATGTCACCCAATTTAGCAAAAAGATAAAGCTGAAAAGCATTCTCAAATAGGTAAGAGCTTAAAAGCGTGCATACAAAATGAAGGAAAGTTCATAAATTACGACCCCTCCAGAATAGTTTTTAGATTTTCAATGGGGATGCAATGCATGATGATGCATGTATACTTACCTGAGAGATATAGGTCCCCTTTCTTCCTCCAGACTTTCTTTTCCGGGATTTGGACCCCTGGATTTGATGGCTTCTTGCTTCTGCATACTCAAACCGCAACTTGTGATTTTGACCACTGGAGATGATAGATTTTCCATATCAACATGCCCCCGAGTTTGATCCAGATTCTTTAAAAAGGAATTATGGAGTCAACTTCATGATTTGACGGCTTCTCGCTTCTACATACTCGAGCCGTAACTTGTTGATTTTGACCACTGGAGATGATAGATTTTCCAACATGCCCTCCTGAGTTTGATCCAGATTGTTTCAAAATGATTTATGGAGTCAACTTCGTGATTTGACGGCTTCTCACTTCTGCATACTCAAGCCGTAACTTATTGATTTTAACCGCTGGAGATGATAGATCTTCCTGAGATTGATCCAGATTCTTTGAAAATGAATTATGGAGTCAACTTCGTGGTTTGACGACTTCTCGCTTCTGCATACTCAAGCCGCCGCTTGTTGATTTTGACCGTTGGAGATGATATGCCCCCCTGAGTTTGATCCAGATTCTTTGAAAAGAAGCGATGGAGCCAACTTCCATTGCATTTTAAATTGCCCCCTGTTTGGTCATGCCCCAAAAGTGTTTTAGGCTTCAGGTGTTTGCAGGAAGGGGTTGGTCACTTGCAAAGATGGTATTTTCATGTGGGATTTTTGGAATTTCGAAGTCATTCCAAGCACAAAGACCATTTTGATTGCCCTAATTGGGCCATGTCACACCAGTGTTTTAGGCTATGAGTGTTTGCAGGGAAGAGATGGCTATTTGCAAAAAATATTTTCATGCAAAACTTTTGGAATTTCAAAGTCATTCCAAGCACAAAAACCATTTTGATGTTTGTTTAACAAGCTTGTTCTCGAAAGAATTCAAGTGATCTCATTGTCAAGTATTATGTTGATTTGACAAGAATGTGAAATGATATTTGTAAGTCTTGTATATCGGGAAGGTTTTGATCGAGGTTGTGAAACATTTGTAAGGATTGTTTCAAATGGAAAAGCATCGCTTATCGATCTAGATAACTCGTGTTTGATCGTAAAGGGCTTTATTAGGCTTGTAACGTAGTCTTAGGTTACTTGGCTAAGAAAAATGATATTTATTGGCTCAAAACGTGTTTAAGGGTTTTTAGACTAAGGATCACTTAGTGCTTACTCTTAGAACTTCACGCAGCCATCATGATTAATTTTCATATTGACCTAGCATGCTCCGAGTATTGGTTTGGGTTTTGACTTTGATGTGCCCCGGTATTTGTTTGGGCTTTTTCATCAACATTTGACACTAACATTATGCTTGACTTGACATGCCCCCAAGTATTTTGTTTGGGTTTTTCTCATGTTTTTTTGCACTAACGTCGTGCTGACTTGACATGCCCCAGGTATTTTGTTTGGGCTTTTTCATTGAAATTTGGCACTGACTTCATGCTGAATTGACATGCCCCCAAGTATTTTGTTTGGGTTTTTTCATTGGAATTTGGCACTGACGTCGTGCTGACTTGATATGCTCCCAAGTATTTTGTTTGAGTTTTTCATTACATGCCCCCAAGTATTGTGTTTGAGCTTTCTATGTTAGGTTTTTAATACTACCAAAAGGTTTTATTCATTCGCTATAGTGTACTAAAACCCCTTTTTATGTTTATGCCCCCAGATTTCTTCGGCCGTCACTTGTCATTGAGGACCCTTCTTTTTTTTTTTTTTTTTTGCACTTGCCCCCCCAGTGTAGGGTGTGATCCTTGTCAGGGTTAATTATCAAGAAGATAAAATTATAAGGCTCAAATAGGGACGGCAAAGGATATTTGAGACTTTGTGACGACATATCAAAGATGGCCTTTCGTCATTTCAAAAACATGTTATCTGAATCAATAAGCCTTGCTTTTCCATGCGAAACAAGTTTTTTTTATTTTTCTGGATTTTTTGAATTATTTGTTTGGCTAAGAGATTAGCTTTATTATGTGGGTGTTGGTGGTATGAGATCACCTTTCAATGAAATCCATTGAATTCCCAGAACACATTTGTTAAACAAAAATCAAATTGGCATTCATTTTCGTACTAAACTTTGATTTGCCAAAAATCTCTATGAAATCATGGGATCATGTATACTTTGAAGTAAAGGGTATATGGAGTGCTTGTGTTATTTAGACAAAAAGCAAGGACACTTCATAAACACGAGAAAGAAAATAATCCTTGAAAGTGAATGTTTGGTTAACAACAAAAAGGTATTTGTCGTGTTTGCATGCAAAATTGCCAACAAGTCAAAACAGGTTGAAACCGAGACATGACATGTGGGCATGACCAAACAAAGAAATAATAGAAGCACGTTTTTTTTTTGCATCTGGTGCATTTCTTTGGCAAAGACTCTTGCAGATATCATCTCAGTGCTTGCTTGAGTACGTCGTTAAGCCACTCTAGCTTTCAGACAAACTAGATTTCTCGGAAGGAAATGGCGGTGAGCATTCTTCTTTGTCCATAGTTCTTTGATAAGGTTGAGTGTTAATGGACGATTGCTCTTCGAGGACCTATGTTTCGCTTCACCGATGATATGCTATGCAATGATAAATGAATGTGAAAGCAAATGTATGTGCATACATAACAAGTGAATTATCGTGAATGGTATACCCAAAAACAAGTTCTAAGCCATTACATGAGGGGTAAGCTCTCTCTGGTCTCAAAGGGTTTATGAATCGTCCAGCTGACTACCTCATGTGAAGGCAAGTGTAGGGGTTTACAAGAAATGGTTGAGGCACAATATGACCGCCATTAACAAGTAAACACTCGGTTTATAGTTGGATGTTTCTCGAATCCGAACCCCGATCGAAAGTCATGAGGCGACCGCTAATCCCCACCAAACCTAATGGTATGCTAGAGTCTGGGTAAGGGACTTGTTGTGCAAGGGGATGATGCATCACCTCCAGTGCAGTCTACCTAAGATAAGATACATTGTTGTTTGATTGTTTCTTAAAGTTTGATTTTTCTATTCGTTGGTCTTTTCTAATGCTTGAGATAGATCTCTCTTTGTCAAAGAGTCTCTACCTTATTAGGAGTTGAAAACTTAACCAAATTTTACATTGTATTTGAAAACCCCGTTTTTAACTATCTACGAGTGTACTTTACAATGTAATTTTACACCGCGATAGATAAAACAAAATAATCGTTAAATTATTTTGAGTTTTTGGCCAAATCCCTACGAATAATCATAAACTGGTTACGATGTCCAATTTTCGCTCAAAATATGTTAAAGATGCAACATATATTTTTTTATGAAAATTATGTTTGAAAAACTTTGGAATTCGACTGTATGCATGAAAAAAAACATATTTTTTTGTTTTTAAATAAAAATATATTTTTTATGTAGATTTTGTACTTTGTATTTTTTTGTGGGTTGGGTGCTTCCTCTGATGGGCCAAACAAACCATCATTTGGGGTTAGATTGCCCAATTTTTTGATTGGGATGGGCCAATCAGCCCACCCATTCTAGGTGGTTAGGCCGGGCACATGGCCAAGCCTGGTCAGCCCATTGTTTTGCGCGTAAATAGTGGGATGGGGAAGTGAAAGTGAATTAATTCACTCCCTCACTATTCACCACAATGTTGAACTGTGAAATGGTGGTCGACCAAGGGTGATGACCGAAGTATCTTTCATTTTCACCGTATAGAGGAGGCCAAGGTGGTTTTTCCTATGGTAATGACACTGAAAATGGTGTCCTGTGGTAGTTAGGAGAGCTATTGGAAGTTAGCTATTGGTTCGTGCATAGGGAGTTGTTGTGCATCCCTGGCTGCTGCTACTGGAGGTTATGGTGGAGCTTTTAACGTGGGTGAGGAGCCGCTGGTGCTTGCTGTTAGAGGAGAGAAAGAGCTATCAGTGTTGTAGAGAGAGAGACCGTCTGCAACTATTTTAAAAAAAACATGGCTTGTTAGTTGTTTGGTTCGACTGTGGAGAGTGAAGGAAAGTTGGTGCTGAGGAAGGAGATGTAAGGCTGGTGGTCGTGCCAATGCCGAGGAGAAATATGCAGTTGTCATCAATTGTTTCTTCTTCTTCTCTGTTGGTGTTTCCTTTGTTTCTCTTTCTGCAAATTTTACATCTGTGTGTAAATTCGTACCATCCCCATGTTTCGTTCTTCTATGTTATTTATAGATGAACCAGGCAACCTTTGGCTTCATAGTGGGTGTGGGTTGCCTCTTTCTCTCCTGTGGTAGCGTGTCTGCACTGATGGTGTGACTGTAATAGTAGTGTGTCTGCAGCGGCGTGCCTGGTAGCGTGTCTGCAGCGGCATGCCTAGTAGTGTGTCGACAACAGCGTGCCTTTAGCTTTGGGAGAAGAATTTCCTAGATTCTCAATGGTGATGCAATGCATGATGATACATGTATACTTATATGAGAAATATATGTACTTTTTTCTTTTTCATGGTCTTCTCCATTGAAGGTTTGGATCTCTGGCTTTAACAGCTACTCGTTTCTGCTTATTTGAGTCCTAACTTATGATTTTGACCTTGAGAGGTGATAGACCATCAACATATCCATATTTCCCTTTACTTAAGGACCCCAATTTTGTTCTACATTCTTTGAAAGAAAATGATGGAGTCAACTTCAATTGCATTTTTAGATTGCCCCCCAGTCTGGTCATGCCCTACAAGTATTTTAGGCTTCAAGTGTTTGTAGAAAAAGGTTGGTTTTTGCAAAGATTGTTTTTATGTAATATTTTTGGAATTTCAAAGTCATTCCAAGCACAAAAACTATTTCGATGTTTGTTTGAGCAAACTTGTTCTCGACAGAATTCAAGTGATCTCATTTTTAGGTTTTATGTTGGTTTTGACAACAATGTGAAATGATGTTAGTTTCATGTATTGCATGTCAAAAAGGCTTTAATCAAGTCTTGTGATGCATTTGTAAGGCTTGTTTCGAATGGAAAAGCATTGCTTATCATCGAGATTGCTTGTATGTGATCAGAAAGGGTTTTATCATGCTTGTAATGTAGGCTTAAGTTGTTGGCTATATATATATATATATATATATATATATATATATATATATATATATATATATATATATATATATTTGTAGGCTCAAAAGGTGTTTAAGGGTCTTTTAGACTAAGGATCACTAATGTTTACTCTTAGAGCTCTCTTTGGTTCATAGGCTTTGGAACCTTACAATTGATTTGCATAATGATTTGACATGCTCCTGATATTTGTTTGGGCTTTTTATCATGGGTTTTTATCACTACCAACAAGTTGAATTGACATGCCCCCGAGTATTTTGTTTGAGCCTTTTATCATGGGTTTTTAGCACTACCATCATGTTGACTTAATTTTTTATAGTGTACTAAAACCCTTTTATGTTTATGTCCCCCAGCTTTGTTTATGCATTTCTTATCATTGAAGATTATTTTATAGAATTAAAGTGTTTTTCGATACTCGCACTTACTCCTGTTGTAGAGTGTGATCCTTGTCAAAGTTAATTATCAATAAAAAAATTATTAGGATCAAGATGGGACTGCAAGGGATATTTGAGATTTGTGAAGGCATATCAAAGATGACCGCTCCTCATTTAAAAAACATGCATCCAGGATGAGTAAGCTTTGCTTTTCCAGACCAAATGTTTTTTTAATTTTTTTATTATTTGTTTAGCTATGAACTTAGATTTATGTTCTAGGGTTTTATAGGTATGAGATAATTTTTTGATGAAATCCTTTGAATTCCTAGAACACATTTGTTAAACAAACATCAATTAGACATTTCATTTTGTACTAGGTGTTTAAAATAAAAAAATAAAAAAAAAATACTTTCTTGCATAAGGCCGAATTCCAAAGCTTTTCTCATTGTATTTTTTATAAAAAATATGTTGCATATTTTTTTTTCCTTTCATATTTTAAAATGAAAAATTTGGATATTGTAACTGGTTTACAATTATCCATTGGAAGGCGGCCAAAATGTCAAAAATGATTTAATAATTATTTTATTTTGGCGGTGTAAATTTATATTGTAAAGTACACCCGCGAATGAAAAAGGATAATTTAATAATCATTTTGTTTTAGATTTCGTTGTGTAAATTTACATTGTAAAGTACCCCATTTTTACTACGGTGTAAAATTACATTGTAAAGTACATCCGTAAGTAAGAAAAAGATCGTCAACTACGGTGTAAAATTACAATGTAAAGTACACCGACAAAAAAAATAATAAATAAATAAAAATTTCTTTGAAAAATGCTGTGCAAAATTTCAACTTAGAAAAAAAACAATCAAACAACAATGCAGCTTATCTTAGGTAGGGTGTACTGGGGGTGGTGCGTCTTCCCCTTGCACAACAAGCCTCCTTACCCTAGACTCTCGTAGACCAATAGGTTCCTAGTGACCTTAATACTAGGTGGCGACTCCCGATAATTATAGTCGTAATTTTTACGACTATAAAAACACCCCCCATATTTTCACCGCACACCGTTTTTCCCGAAGCCGGGGTGAAGCGCGTTCAAAAATCGTTGTCGTGATAGATGGCGACTCCACTTGGGACTCAGTGACTGAGCTTTGATTGGTTGATTGTTTATTTCTCAGTTTGCTTTTTGCACTTTTTTTAACTGCTTTAACATGCATTTTTACTGTTTTAGCATGCATTTTACTTTCAATTCATGTATAACATTAAATTTAAATTAATGTCGTCATGCATTTTAATTTTCTAAGTAATCCTAAATTTAAGCTAGGTGGGTATTAGCGGTTTGCCCCATGACTTTCAGTCGGGGTTCAGATTCGTGAAACATCCAACTATGAACTGAGTGTTTACTTGATAATGGCGGTCACATTGTGCCCCAACCATTTCTTGTAAACCCCCATACCACCTTCACGTAAGGTAGTCATTGGGCAGTTCATAGACCCTTTGAGACCAGATAGAGCTTACTCCTCATGTAGTGGGCTTAGAGCTTGCTTTTGGGTACATCATTCCTGATAATTCACTTGTTATGTATGTACATACATTTGCATGCATTCATCACTGCATAACATATCATCGGCAGGTTGAAATATAGGTCCCCGAAGAAATTCACCTCCTAGGATTTACAACACTCGTCTCCGTCAAAGAAATATGGAAGACGAAGAACGTGCACATCAAGATGCTCACTTCCAAGAGGAGTTGAATGCTAAGAGTCTTATAAAGATGTGATTGCTAAACTATGTTATGTATTTAATTTAATTTATTTTGATTTTTTGAGTTATTTAATTTATCATCCTATTTTAATTTATGAACAATAGGATATCATATGTGTGACCATTAGATCCCATGATAAGTGTCCTCAAATATAGATCATATTATTATATTATAAATTTAATAATTGTTTGATTTATATTTAAAGATTAAATAAAATATATCACAACTTATCATGATCCGTTAAATATTAGAAAACTCATAAGTGGTTTGATTTAACTTTTTAGCGAGTAGTTTCTTAGTATAATTATTACCCCTTTATCAAGAGTTGTTTTGATTTAAATATTATAGGATAGAATATGTTTGTTTGTCAAATCTGCTTAGATCTCAAAATTATAGTTATTGATTCCTTAAATAATATTTCTCTATATATGAGACATGAAATGATATACATATCAATTGATTCTTGATTGATTCAGAGAGAGACTTCAGTGGGATTTGAGCTACGTGAAATGAGAGGTTTTGGTTTTATATACAATGAACTATATTGAATACAGTGAGTGGTCTGTGTTGTCCTCACTTCCTTTGAACTCCATGGTCGTGCTCATCATGCCCAGTGGTGTCGTTCAAAGTAAAAATATCTTCAATCCAATCCATAAACGATTCTTACAGGTTGGTGTAATTGATAAAAGGAAAATATGTGAGGTAGCATGGCATCTTGTTATCAGAAAAAGACGAGAGCTGGTTTGGTTGCTGGGACCCTAATCCTAGAGGCTGGCAGGACCTCATCAAAACCAAGTAGTAACTCTGTCAGAAATGGCTTCCATTGGGCATGTGGTAGATATTGTAGTTCTTAGATGAAAAAAACTACAAGTGGTCGGATGAATATCGGAGAAAAGCGTAAGATCTTCGAGTAGGTGAATCATTCAAGACTCAGAATCTGACCGGATCGGTATGGTTAAATAAACGGTTCGAGCTCCAAGCACAAGAGATTTTAATTAATGGGTGTTTTAGGTTTTACTCGCTTAACTCGGACCTGTAAAAAATACCTCAAGAATTGTCCATAAAAAATATTATTGGATAAAAGAAAATATGTAAGGTAACCATGGCATATTATTATGAGAAAAAAGACAAGAGCTGGTTTGGTTACTGGATCCTACTCCGAAACTTCTATGTCATGTAACGCGAAGCAGTGAATCAAATGTCCAGTACAGTGTTTTGGGTGTGTGAACAGTGTTGCTACAGTAAGCTTATATATATATATATATATATATATATAACAACAATATAAGAGAAACACTTTAGCAAAAAAAAAAACAAAAAAAAACTATAAAAAATTGGATCCTAGAATTAATCGTGGTATATTTAAGCTAGCCCGGACACCTCTATCATATATATATATATATATATATATATATAAGTTGAAAAAAAATTATAACCAGCAAAAAAATATTTCATAGGAAAATATGAAGAAAAAAATAGGAAAAAACATAATAACAGAAACAAAAAAGGCAAGAAAAAAAATAAAAAAAAGTAGTAAAAAAGTAAGAAAGAAAAGAAAGAAACAAATAAAATGAAAAAAAGAGAAAGAGAAACTGGAAGAAGAAGAAAACACAAAAGCAAAAGCAAAAACAAAACAAAACAAAACAAAACCAAATCGATTTTGCATTTTTAGCTTCTCGAACTCGTGCGTGCCAAGGCGCAATGTGTACAACTGCTCGGCCACAATCAATTCTTTGTCATTTCCACCGTAAATATTAGAAAAAGTAGCCTTATATAAAAATAAAAAAAAGGGGGCACATGCTCGCGCAAAGCACCTGAGCAAATTACAAGTGAACAGTGACAATAAGTCTAGCACTACAGTAATAAACCGAGCTGTTTGAGCTCTTTAGGTAATATAATGAATATATTGAATACAGTGAGTGGTCTATGTTGTCCTCATTTCCTCTGTACTCCATGTTAGTGTTCATCATGCCCAATGGTGTTGTTCAAAGTAATATCTTCAATCCAAGAACGATTCTTACAGGCTGGTGTAATTGATAAAAGGAAAATATGTGAGGTAGCATGGCATCTTGTTATCAGAAAAAGACAAAAGCTGGTTTGGTTGCTGGGACCCTAATCCGAGAGGCTGGCAGTACCTCATCAAAACCACTAATTTTTTGATTTTTTTTTAAATTATTTTTGACATCACATGAAAATAATCTAAAAATACTAATTTTTAAAATTTAAAATAAAAATAAAAAATAAAAAAAAAATACTTTTTTCAGAAATATTTTTGAAATGTCACATGACAAACACCCCCTAAATCTTTCTCGGATCAAGATTTGTTGACTTCATTTATATTTAAATTAATATATTTTAATACATTTACAAAAAATAAAAAGAATTTTGAAAATCTAAAGCGCAAATTCATTTAGTATATATTTTTTAGTATAGTTAAGGTTGTTTTTCAAACTATTTTTCGTTTAGAAATGCATCAAAATAATATTTTTATTTAAAAAAATATTTTTGACATCAGCACATCAAAATAATCTAAAAACATCAAAAATAGATTTTTAGTCAAAAACATGTTCATTTCAGTTTATCTTTTATGGTGGTTGGATTAGAGGCTCACAATTTATCTTTTATGGTGGTTGGCCTACGGCTCCCACGCAATATAATCTCACCTATTTTTAAGTAATAGTACATTAAAATAGATGATAGAACACTTTTCCTCTATAATTAGAAAGAAAAATAGCTAAGGCTTTTCATTCTAAAGCTTAGGTGTATAGGGCCCACCAAGTTCGTTGTGCGTATAGTTATCAAAATCGCGATTTTGATACGAATTGGAAGTTGCTTCTAAACTCAAATCGTAAAATCAGAATCGTAAAAAATATTTTGAGTGAGCAGTTCTTTTTCTAAAGGATATTTTTTTTATTTTTTTCTAGTTTGATTCTTTTTGTTTTTTGATTTAGGGTGAAGGCTAATGATTTGTATTGATTTACTTCATGAAGGCTCTTTGTATTAAAATAATATTTATTTTTATTTTTTAAAATTATTTTATGGAAATCTATTTCTGATGGGAAATCCATCTTTGATCTCATTCTTCATAGGCTAACACTTTAACTAAGAATTATGGGCTCTAATTTCACATTGATGGCTTGCATATAGATTTTGCTCTTGTTCAAAAATCTTTTCCCCTACCAACTTGATTGCTATTAAATTATTGGTAATCTTTTAATAAAATCTTGAGAGAAAAAATAGAAGAAAAAAGATAGCCTCACGTATCTTGAACTCGAGAAAAGGACAAGGCAAGCAAAACAAATAAAGCAGCTTTGATGTGATAATTGGAACTTGCATCCATGTGATAAACATCTTGGTTTTCTTGATATCTATACTTTGTGTTATTTATAAAATAAAAAATCTAAATATTTATAAATTATTTATCAAGTTTTTGAAGGGTTTATATATATATATATATATATATATATATATATATATATATATTTCAGAATAGATTAAACAAGTTTATTTAATAATATTTATTCTACATTAAGGGGAAAAAAACTAATTTATTCGGATTAACAAATAATTCAAAACAGGAATGAGAACACGTCACTCTCGTAGGACCGCAACTATTTGTATTTTCTTTAAAAGCTGACCAGTGAGATGCTTTAATAATTTTCATAATAGGTCCCATGATTTATGTGAAGATAGAGTACATATACTAAGGGGTTATAAAAAAACCGATCAATCAAGAAAAACAAAATAAAAAAAAAGAAATTGAAAAAAACGAACGGTAAAAAACCCAACTTAATTGATTATAAAATTCTAAAAAATATACAGTTTGATTTGGTATCGGTTTTGTAAAGTAAAAACCTATTAATCCAAACCGAACCAAATCACTTTTGTTAAAAGATGTGGTATAATAAAAAGATATTTTCTCTTATTTCTTTCATAATTCTAAGCCCATCAGAAAATGTAATTGTATACCTATGGAATGCTCAACAAAATTATTAATTTAAGTAATAATCTTTGCATTATTTGTTTCTCATGCATCTATCAAAACAATATAACCTTTATCAGTATTATTAGGTTTTATCCTAGTGTACCCTATCTAAAGTAAATTGTATTGTTGTTTAATTGTTTTCTATATCAAATTTTTATTTGTTGATCTTTTCTAAAATTCAAAGTAAATATCTTTTTGTGAGAAAGTCTTTATTTTATTGAGTCAAAACTTAACTATTTTAAAACCTAAATTTTAGCATGGCTTTTATTTTTATATCTTTAATACTTTAGAATATCCTCTATAATGTACTTTTATACCCCTACATATTAAAGTATACAATTAAATCTTATTATTTACAATATTGATTTTGTATTCTTAAAAGATGAGAAAGTTATAAGTTTTTTATTTTTATTAAAATATATTTGGAAACATTTTAGGATTTGATCGTATGTATAAAAACATAATCTTCTTTATGTTTTTTTTTTAAAAATGATTTTTTTTGGTTTTTGAAAATTTAAGAGAAAATCAAGTATTTTATAACGAGTTCATATTTTATCGTGTAAGTCTACAACCCTATATTGAAAGAAATTACTAGAAAGAGTATTTTATAAAACCAGAAATATTCTAAAACAACACCAAGAATATTTAGGAATCGTTTCTTAAATTTTATACTTAGAATTTTTTATACAAAGTTTATATTTTATAGTGTAAATCTATTACCCGATATTATACGAGAAAATCATAATTATTGATTTTTTTTGGATTTTTTTTTGTTTTCTTAAGATTATTTTATTATTATTTATTACTATAACAGTATAATATAATATAATATTTATATATTGGCAAGGACCGACTCAGCCAACTAGGCTGAACCTAGCCAGGTTAGTCAAATGGCGGCCTAATAAACTGCTTCTTCTTTGATTTCTATAGGTTGGGCTAGACCAGTTGCAACACGTTGTCAAGGTATATTAATTTTTCAATGCATGCAGATTTTGCATGCAATGGCTAATGCTTTTGGCGGGAAAGAAGAAATAAATTAGGTCAAAGGCTCTTTTTTTTCCAATTATTGACCTTGATTGGTTGATCCTTATGACATGGAATTCATCTCTACTTATAATGTGTTTATAATAGAAGGTGGGAAAGGATAATTCTGTTTTTATTAGGAAATAATTTTGGCTTTTAATTTAATTTGGAAGGATCCTAATTGTTAATTCATAGTTTATATTCTAAACTATCCAATTTGACAACTAAAGGTTGCTTGAGTTTGCTATTTTAGGGTGGTGACGAGATAATTATGATGTTAATCTGTCAAAGTAGACCATACTAGAGTGTAGTTAAATATTAGACATCTTAGTGGTGTATGATTTGTTAAATATGATGGCATTAAAAGCCTTTAAAATATGGTCACCACAACATAATTAAGTCCTTGTAGCTTAAATCCTTTAATTGGACTCAAATTAATTCATAAACATAATTAAAATCTTAATTTAGCTCATAATTAAATCAAGTTGACCTATTAAAATCTAATTATATCATTGGACTTAATTTTTATGTAAATTTATCCAATAATAATTTATCTTAACCTCTAATTTGCAATGTTTCTTCAGCTTTAGGTACACCGGGTTATGATCGAGATCTTGATATTGTTCAAAATTTTCAATTTGATTTCTCAACTATGTCAGTCCCCTTTATTTTATTTTTATTTTTTTTAAATTTAGGGAATAATCCAAAAATAGATTATGATATTAAGCATATAAGATAATGTGAATTGTGGTATTTTTGTGAGTATTCTTGATATAGTTCAAAACATATCAAATTTCTTAAGGATATTTATATCTCAAGAGTATTATCTCAATAGTATTGATTATTGTCTTTTTGTGAAGAGGGAGGGGATGAGATGTTATTTTGCTCTTATGCACCTAATTGTGTAGGTTGAGTGGGATATGAATAGTAGGTGAGCTTATGATGGTTGAGCTTGTCCCTGAGTTGGACCTAAAAGAGGTGAGTCATTTCCTTAGCTGAGTCCAATGACATGGGTCCTTCTAGTGGTTAAGCCCAAGAAAGTTGGGTCCTTCTAGTGGTTAAGCCCAAGAAAGTTGGGTCCTTCCCTAAATTGAGCTCAAATGTGTTAGGTCTATTGGTTGTGCCTAATGAAATGGAGATTTTTTTTTAGATAAAGACAAGCTATTAATGTTTAAATTAAAGAAAATCAAGTTAAGATGCAAAATTTAAATCCAAACATACATCAATTCTAAAAATGACGATAATTAGGGCTTTGTTTGCAATCTAAACAAACTAAAATCACTTAGAAAGCAAAGACAACTAAAGAAATCAATTCTAAAAAATAAGTGGAAAATTTGGTATAATATAAGATATATAAAGAACAACTTTTTATTTTATAAGAAATATTCTTCAATGATAATTAAATTCTTTAATTACTGAATTTAGATATATTTTTTGATCTGATTTGTGATACTAAGCAAATCAGCCATAAATTTTTATTCTGTACCTATCCTTACTTTTTAGTTAACCTAGCATCCATGAGTTAACCTAGCACCAATGCATCAATTCACCATAATTACATAATAACCTTCATTATGCATGTAAAATTTAATCATGTGATAGCATTAAGATCAATATGGGTGCAGTTGACTCATGATAATTCAAGTTAGTTAATCAAAACTTAACTTTTCATGTAACAAGTAGTTAAATATATGCACTGCATTGATAACCATGTCTTCCCTAAGATCAGGATCAACCACAAGAATTTCATTGTTCTATCAGTTTGGCTTGCTAAATTCAGCTGGATTAGAAAAAAAAACATGACAATCATAAGTAACATTATGAGTGATATGTAGGAATTGCTCTTGCGAGAGAGGAGGTATTTGGCCTATCTTTTTACCACTTTCATTGGAGCTACTAATTGAACTGAAAAGAAAAACTATAATAGCAGTTTTTTACCTCCGCTTTGGAGATGCCCTAAGATATCAGTCACAGGATCAAAAAAATAAGATACATTTATGATAACTGTCTCAAATTTTGATTAGAAAACTTTGGAAAAAAACAAAACGTCAAACACCAGCACCAACAAAGAGATTATTGCCTTAGATCTCAATATGGAACAGTCTTGCCTTCTTAAGAAAATCTACCATACCTGCAACTGAACCAATTCCAGAAACGACAGTTACAATCAAGCACACAAACCCTAGAGCTTGGAGCCCAAACCACCGATAACTTCCTCTCTGTATCTTGGCCTGCACTATGTACATGCTTATCGGAAAGTAGACTGTCAATGGCCAGAAGGAAATTGAGCCGAGAAGACCGAGAATTGCATTGAAAAATGGAAACATCATTGCAACTGCAGTTGTGAAAATGACGAAGATTGTGCGTAGAAACAACCTGTTTATAGTCAAGTGAAGGGAACCTTTTCTCGAGCATGGGAATCTGATGGTGTGGATTTTGTTGAAAGGTGATGTTGGCCATCTTGACCCCACCCATTTTTCATTGATAGCATAAACTGGTTGAGCATACACCTGAGAAGAGCAATGACAACAAAATTTGGACTGAAATCAAACATCATGCGAGGTGGTAAGTTTAATAATCCATTCAAAAAAATGAAAGAAACCAAAGTACAGTATATGATGACTGGCATATTGAAACACAAGCACCCAGAAAGGAAATTTTCAATCCGTTCTCAAGAAGATACAAAGTATAATCAGTATCCTTCATACCATGTATATAAAGTGCTACTTACAGGACAGAACAAACCCAGTTAGACATGAAATTTAGCTAAGAGAAAGGAAAATGTGGTCAATAATTAGATACTGTAAATGAAGGCATTGTCGCAATGCTGGAAATCCAGTGACTTTAAGCAATTTGCTTCCTTGTGATTTTGAAAATATCTCAAAGGTTTCCACTAGACCCACTAGTGCATTGGACAAAAACTAATATTAAGATAGCCAAGCAAAGACTTTAACAGGGTTAAGGCTACCTTATATAGCAGCAAAGCTTCAAATCAATAACAGAGATAAATTTGTTGCATCAAGCATGAGATATTTTGTGCATTACAACATAATTTTAGCCACTTGGATCCTAAAAATTATAGCAGAATAAATGTGATGAAAATAATCTACCTCGCTATACAAAAATTAGATCATTGATGCAAGAAAATAACTAAAATGCCAATTTTCATTTATAAATATATAAATAATTATGTTTGGTGCATTAATTGAACTAAAAATTAATAACCAAATTGTGCAACTATCACTGCATAGAATGTGACAACATCAGCTTTACATTCAATCATCTAGATGCATTTGAAGTCTCGACACTTGAATGTGAATAGCCTCCACCAGTAACTTGCATAATAATGAGGGAAAGTACAATTGAATTTCAATAAAATGTGAAGCATCATAACTGCAAAGGCCAATTCATGTACTTGTTTTGCAAGCAAGTGCGAGCACATATACATGACAAGGAGGGATTGAGCATGGATGTACCTGATAGGCTCCAATTAAATGTATAATTACAGCAATGTTGGCTATGTCAACAAGCCAAAATGGTTCATAAAATCCGGAGAGAACATTTCCAGGAACATCATTTCCAAATGCAGCATAACCCATGCATCCCAGAGAAATGTAAAACAAAGCTGTCCCAGCAACAACATATAATGATGCTCTCTTCATCACTTTATTTTCTGGTGGGTGTGACTTTAAGGTATCCTTTAGGAAATTGGTTTATATAATCAGGATGGGTAATTGTTGTTGAAAATGATTATAATAAATGAAAAACAATTTTAGGTTAAATTGAAAAACCTGAATTTCTAGGAGTAGCATGCAGTAAGTATAGGCCAAAGCAATGTTTCCAAGAGCTTGAAAAGCTTGCCAAAATCTTTCTGATGTAGCTTCGGTATTTCCCACCATAGCTACCATGAGACTTCCTTTAAACTCATGGTTTGAGGATAGTTTAGCAGTAGTTAGACATAATGCTATGAGAGCATATGCAAATGATGTGACTGATGCAATTACTGAAAGAATTGTCACTTTTTCCAAGTTTGGGCATTGAGATAGAAATATTTCTATTGCTCCGTATATAAGCATATAGAGATTTCCTGATACTCCACATTTCGCATTACGTCCCTTGTCATGAAAACAAGTTGTTCTCTTTACAGACCTATTCAGAAAATGAAACAGAAGCATTAGCTACAACATCTTAAGCACTTTCACACAGTTGAAAAAGAAGGAATGTCTTATGCTCAATTCATTGGTATTGAAACTTGTAAGATTGTGATGTTCCAAAATAAATTGTTTAGGGTTATGATATGCCAACACACAATCAAGAATAAATTGCAACAGATCAATGTATTTCATCAAAAAAGCTTTTTGAAGCAACTCACGCTATGCTAATGGCAGTTGTAACTGTGTAGCCAATCATTGTTCCCCATAATATTGAATACTGCAATACTCCACAAATAAGTTCACTCTTAGGACCTGCACAAACTAAAAGTAATTACTGTTTGACATATAATACATGATAAGCCATGATTTCAGGTGGAAAGTATAGAGCCTTATAATTTGTGAGACTTTTACTTTGTGCCTTGTATTACTGTGGTTATGGTCCACTCAAGTCTTCTACAGGTTATGGACAACACGAAAGGAAATAAACAGATAATCAAAGTGATTTATATTAATTACATTTTAACATAAATCATTATAACAATGCACACTAAAATGATCGATAAATACCTAAAAGCTCTCTCACAGCATGAATGTACGTATAGTTTCTTTTTCCAGTTACTGGATCTGGTGCTCTATAGCAATCACATAGAAGAGAGGCAATATAATATGTAACAATGGCAAAGACGACGACGACGAAGGGGCCAAGGATCCAACCCAATTGAGCAACACTCCAAGGCAATGCTAATATGCCAGCACCAACAACAGCTGTAAAAGCATGGGCTATAGCAGTCCACAAGGTACCTAAATTACAATGAAACATGGTAAGTGATTGCCATAACATGAACATTATACAATAAAATAGTAAGTGTGAAAAGGTAAAAGTATATGCATTTTTTTGTTAGCAGTAATGTGATAGTGTCCTATAAATGAGCATATTTCTAGGCTACACCTCATTTAAGTATCATCTAATGTATCTCAAGTGTTTTAAGGTTCTCTTAATTCAGGTCAGCCTATTATTTTGTGCAAATATGATTATGGTTGTTATTCATCAAATGAAGCCACTAGCACGTGCTCTTACTAGAAGCAGGTTAATCCTGATTACACTAAATTATATGACATGTTACCTGATTACACTAGCCAAAACAAGTGGGCATCATTTGCAGAAATTAGCATGTCAGTACTGCAAAACAAGAAGTCATTGATCCCAAATGACGTTTCTAACATGGAATATAAGTAAAATAACAAGATACATCATGAAGTGGAGATTATGTTCGACTCTTACGGGATGCTTTTTTTTTTTTATGTTCACATTGACAAGATATCCAATTAATATACAATCCTCAAATTTTGGGAAGCGAACAGGTGGAGCAAATATCAAAGGCTCACTTCAAATGGACTAAACCTTGATCTACCAAGACAAGTGATGATTGTATCCTGTAATTGGATCAACATAATCCATTGCTGTGGACCAAATTCCCATAATTTCTCAAGTGATCATCCATTGCTTCCAGCAACTTGTATAGCTCTTTAACTTTTGGATGTGCTTTTTCACCCTTGCGGAATTCATGAACCAGACCATCAACTTCAATTGAACTACACCCTGGAGTCTTTTTTATGTTTCTTTCTTTCATGGCCTTTCTCCATTTCAACGCATCTCTCCATCTATTTGCAGAGGAATACATGTTTGACATGAGTGTATATGCACCATCTTTCCGGGGCTCCACCTCTAGGAGTTTTTCCATTACACTTTCCCCAACCTCAACCTTCACATACATATTGCAAGCTCCTAGTAGTGCCCCCCAAACAAAAGCATCAGGAGCAATTGGCATATTCTTTATGAACTCTTGTGCCTCACTTATTAGTCCAGCACGACCCAAAAGGTCAACCATACAGCCATAGTGCTCTGCTTGAGGTTCTAGGTTGTAGACCTTCAGCATGTCCTCAAAATATCTCCGTCCTTCTTTCACCAACCCTGCATGACTACATGCGGAAAGAACACCCACGAATGTTACTTCATCAGGTTTTATGCCTGTTCTAGGCATTTCAGAGAAGATAGATAGTGCATTCTCTACTTCCCCGTGCATTGCCAAGCCTGCAATCATTGCAGTATACGAATAAACATCTCTTAATTTCATGGCTTGGAACACTTTCAAGGCTTGATCGATGCTTCCACACTTTGCATACATATCCACAAGAGCATTCCCAATAAACCCATCTGCCTTTGTGTGCCTTTTACCTATATAAGCATGAACCCACTTTCCAAGATCAAGCATTCCAAGATTTGCACAAGAATTCAACACAGCAACCAAAGTGACATCATCTGGTTTCAGTCCCACCTTTTGCATCCGCCTAAATACATCCAATGCCTCTTTAAATTGTCCTTGCTGAGCTAGACCAGATATCATTGAATTCCAAGAAACTACATTCTTAACAGGCATTTTATCAAACATGTGTCTAGCAAAACCAGCTTCTCCACATTTTAAGTACATGTCCACCAATGCATTGCCAAGGAAAACATCAGAATCAACATTCACCTTAAGGCGAACCATATATTCATGAATTTTCCTGCCCAAACTCAAGTCTCCCAACTTGGAGCATGCGGAAAGCACCACAACTAAAATCATATTGTCCGGTATTAGATTTTCCTGGCACATCCGAAAGAAAGCCGAAACGGCATCTATTGGAAATCCCATCTTGAGATATGCTTGAATGAGCGTGGTCCACGAGACCACGTCCCTTACAGGACCTTGCTCAAACAGCTTCTCGACAACGTCGAGCATCCCACAGACAGCATAGAGCCTCATGAGAGTGTTTTTGACATAAACATTTTCCGTGAAAAACATTTTAATACAATGAGCATGAATCTGCTGACCTTCCCAAAGAGCCAAAGAGTGGGAGCATGCCTTAAGAACAAAGGGGAAAGTGTACGTATCAGGAATGATGCCTTTTATCATCATTTCCTGATACAAGTGAAAAGATTGCATAGAATTTGATGGCATGCGTTGGATTAGGGCATTGTAAGCATAGATATCAGGTTTATCCCACTGCTTAACAAGAGAGAAAGCATAGTTAAGGTTTTTGTCATTTGGGGGGCTAAAGAAATGGTTTAATTGTAAGAGCGAGTATATGAGTTTTTTAGCATACATGTGGTGAGTCGGAGACTTTGGTGTTTTGATAATAAAGGCATGGATTTGTTTGAGCTGCGATACAGATTTACAAGAATGGAGTTTAGAAAGAAGAGAGAGTTCCTGTTGGGGAGAAATTGAATAAGAGTTGTTGTGAGGTTTGGGCGTTTTCGAAGCCGGGTAAGTGGTGGTGGTGGCGGCGTTTGACAGTGTTGCTGCCATTCTCATTTTTCCGGGAGCAATCAAGGAGACGGTAGCTGTGGCTGTCGCTGCTTGTTGATAATATGATATAATGCCATGAAGCACAGGGACAGGGGAGTCACATACATTAAATTTGATTCATTTCTGCAGCAGGCCAAAAGGCCTGTACTCACTGGATCCTGGCCTGTCTCTTGTAAGGGGCTCTAAGCCCTCTATGGTCTACTTGGAGTCTAACCCGTTTGGGAGTGCGTTGGATTCGGGAAAATTTTTTTTTTTTCATTTTAAAAGCGAGTGTCAAAAATGATTTTTAAAAATTAAAAATATTATTTTTGTATTTTGATATGAAAATCATTTTGAAAAGTTACCGCAATCACACTCCCAAATAGGCTCTGAGGATTTAGAGGTTTAGAGTTTTAAATATGTTTTAAGAAAAATTATTTTAAATTATAAATTTTTAGTTTTTTTTAATTATTTTATGTATTGATATCATAAATAATTTTAAAAAAAAAAGTTATTTTTTTATATTTCAAACTTAATACTCTCAATCATTCAATTAGATTTGCTGTTAAAATAAACCATCCTCCCACCAAGGCAATAATAAGCTCATGAGTCGGCACGCTTTGAGTTTTGTTTATGAAAAATATACAAACAATTTTGAATTTTCGAGTGAGGAGGTAGAATAAGGAAACAGAGAATAAATCTTCCTCGAATGCATTTTTTTTCCTTTTTTTTTGGATTAGCGTATTCAGAGATGATAACATATGAGAGATCGCAGGCATCAAAAAGAAAAAAAAAGAGAAACCAATCAGTCACCAGTTTATCAGCAAAATCACATGAAACTCATCTCCTCGAAACGAAAAGAAGAAAATGCCAGATGCCAGCACACTTGAAAACATCAGCCTCTCTCTCTCTCTCTCTATATATATATATATATATCCATGCAAATGATGAGCGATGATAACAATGAAGGAAAAAAACATGGGGGCATGTAGAGATTAGTCGATCCAAATGGAGATGAAAGATGTTGTGGGTACCTGTTCTAACGCGCCCATCATCCCCGGCCGCATCCATTGCCAGTTCCATGTCGAGTCGATTCGGCCACGAATAAGCAAAACAAGAGCTGAAAGAAGGAAATGAAAGAGACGGGTATATAGAGTAGAGTATACTGTTGATGAAATGGCACAGAGAAGGAGAGCCTAGGGTTTGTGGGAGGAGCTAGGTGATCTCTTAATTAGAGGTGAATATATGTGTGTGTGTGTGTGTGTGTATATGGAGTCCACAGAAGGGCGTGGCTGGCAAACAATTAACGGCTGCTCACTGTTGCTGAGTTAATAGATAGCTGTAAGGGTGATGCTGGATATGTGGTATCTCTCCCATTTATTACACTTTGCAATATCGTATGATCAGCATGCATGCATGCTGATCGTGACGGCCATGGTTGGTGGTGGTGGCCGGCCGCTCGCTACTTCCGCCAGGTAATTACTTCCTCCACAGAACATAATTTGAGAGAGTAGTGTGTGATTTGTCAGTTTTGGAGGCAGCGCCACCCACCCAGGACTGTTCGTTTCTCGAGCTCTCTGCTAACGCTACCACGTTGACGGGGGCTTGTGATTATTTATTTGTGCCACCCCAATCTAACATGCATTCTCCACCTTCAGAATTTTTAATGCTAGTGTTATGGGTAGTTTTTTGTCTTTTTATTTTCTTATCCAAACTAAAATAAATAAATTACCCCTTATAAGATAATTTATATTCACTAATGTTTGGGGTGTTTTGGTATTTTCATGATGATTTTTTTATATATAATAATTGGTTAGAGGAGATGAGTTTTATTGATATTTTAGAATTTAATGTACATTGAAATTACTTGGATGCTTTAAGGAAAAAAAATAAAAAAACATTCTTACAAGGGATTTTCACCTTTTTATATTTTTTTTATGTTATTCTCATGAATGATAAGGACCAAAGTTGTCAATAACATTTCGGTTGACGTTTTTTTTTATTGGTATAGAACGTTTCAGTTTCAAAGCAATTCGGCGCGTCGTTTCTGTTAAAGAACCATCTCACCTAAAAGCTTAAGCTTATAAGTGAGGCCCCATAATATGATTTATATTATTCTCTAACACACCTCCTCAAATGAAAGCCTTTTGGGCTTGTAACTTGCACCGGCCCACATCACCTTGTGTTTGGTTTTTTTTACCAAATAAAATAGGGGTGGTGAGATTCGAACTCATGACCGCTGGGTGAACAAGGCTCTGATACCATGTTAAAGAACCATCTCACCTAAAAGCTTAAGCTTGTAAGTGAGGCCCCAAATATGATTTATATTATTCTCTAACAGTTTCATGGTTGTACTGTATGTGTGTGTGTGTATAATTAAATATATTAATTCCAAAAAATTTAGTTTAAATCCAAAAATAAAATTAATCTCATTTATTTTTATGTCAAATTCTAAAAAAAAAGAAATTTATTTTTATGTCAAATTTAGTCTCCATTCATTTTTATAGTTTTTTCTTTATTGCATTTTTTCCCATTTTAGTCCTTTAGAATTTTACTAGTTGCAAATTTGTCTTTGTTTTTTTTTTCTTTTATAGGGTTAGTCTCGTCCTCATAATTAGAGTCATGAATTTTAAAGGTTAATACAACTTGACTTTATTTTTCTTAAGTTTTTTTTATAAAAATTATTTTTTTCAATTTTTCCTTAAATTTTTGTTAATTTATATTTTTCGCCTATGACCTTACTTTATGTGAGGTTATTCTAATCCCTGGTTAACTCTTGTTTTGTTTTTTCATTACTTCAAAAAAAAAATTGTTTTGAGTTGAAGAGAAATGTAAAAGGTTGTTTGGTTTTAATTATACATAATTTTGAGAAGCATCTTTAACAAAAATATGAAAGCACTCATTGAATGAAATACATGAAAAAAATGATTTTTCTATTTTAGTTTAAAGCTAAAAAGAAAATTTAAATTGTGAAACTTTTATTGTCTTTGGTTTTGGCTTTTAATTGTTATGCTTACTAAAAATAGTATGTCAACACACAAAAATAAAAAAAATAAGGAGGCATTGGTTTTTATATTATTTTTTTCCTGAATTATAACGCTCTTTCTAAAGGTATAGTTTCATTTTAATTATTTTATTTCAAACAAAAATCAATTATATTTAATTGAAAAATCAATCAACCCAAATATTAAGGAATAAAATTGAATAAACAATATATAAAAAATATCTCAAACAAGCCCGAGTCAATTGGTTAACCCGCGACCCAGATCATGAGACTGGGATAATCTCATAAAAAAACTGAAATAAACTATGAAACTTGATTTCTAATCAATTCAATGTGAAGGGATAAAAAAAAATGTTCCAATAAATAGTGCTGTTTTTTTGTTAATTATGAATGTAACATTTTGGAAACAAAATTTCACAATCATTCATGTGAAAGTTCAAGTAATGATTTTTTTTAAACACAACCATACCATGATTGGTACCTCAAATAAAATATATGTAACTAAATTAAATTCAACATGTTAATAAATCCCTTCATTTACAAAAGTGACTACATAAAATTCATCATAATATTTAAATTTTCTGATTTAATGACTGTAATAATTCAAATAAAATACCTTAAGGCATAACAAAATAATGAATTAATTTACAATTACATTCATTTCTAAAATTACATGTTAATGTTTGCTTTGTGTTGCATTAAGCTTGTCAATTTATTGGCAAAGACCAATGATGATATGTAATGCACATCTATGTCAAGACCTTTCTTCTCTTTCCATGATATGTACTCTGTATTTAAAACACAACTTATTTTAAATAAACAAGTTTAATTCACTATTTTTTTCGATCTACTATGGCACTTGCAATTTCCTCTTACCATCCTCGTCAGCTGAGCTTTTCTTTTCGTTTTGAAATTAGATCTAGAACACATAAAAATAACCTCTTTTTCTTGTTTGCTTCAGAATATAACAACTCTGTTTTTTCAACCATGGTGTTTCATTTCATACATGGGTCATAGAGCTATAAAGTATAATGATAGATGTGAAAAGAAAATAAAAAGTGCACATGCTAACTTCACATGAACCATTTGCTCATGAAATTTACAGCGGAAAAGTAAAATGGTCATTGATATTTGATTCTTATTCTCTTTATGCAAATCCCAGATCAACGATATGAACTGATTCAATGCAGGAAGTTAGATCCAAACCTGCTGCATAGCACGAACAGCTGCTCTGTTGTTTTCTATAGATAAGAGAAAAAAAACTCATAATTTATGATAAATACATGACAGTTTATTTCTAATATTAAAATTGCAATGACAACATCACTGCTAGTGATCTGAGGATGACAAGGATCTACACTATCTAAAGGTCAATATGAAATAGCTGGGCACGCTTAAGATGCTCTAGAATGTCAGCCACAGAACCAACAGCAGAAACTAGTGAGAAAACCAGGCACAATAAGCTTAGCACTTGAAACATTATCCATTTAGAATTTCCTCTCTTGATCTTTGCTTGCACCATGTACATGTTCAAGGGGAAGTAGACAGTTAATGGCCAGAAAGAAATGGAGCCCAGAAGACCCAAAATGGCATTGAAGAATGGGAAGAGCATCGCGACCAAAGTTGTAAGAACAACAAAACCTGTCCTTAGAAGAATCCTGCTGGGTGTAAACTGGAATGAGTAGTTCTGGTTGCATGGGAATCTTACAGTATAAATCTTATTGAAGAAAGAACCAGGAGCTTGCCATCTTGTTGCAAGAGACTTCTCATTAATAGCAAAAATTGTTTGGGCAAACACCTGAGAGTACATAGCAGTCAGAGCATAGAAAATGAAGGAACATAAATTTCACAGAATTAAGATTAGGGTTAATTGCTACCTGATATCCTACAATCAGATGTATGATCACAGCGAGATTTGCAATACCAACAAGCCAAAGTGGTTCGTAAAACCCCGTGAGATAATTTCCAGGAGCATCAGCTCCAAAAGCAGCATACCCCATGCATCCTAAGGAAGTGTAGAACAGTGCGGTTCCACCAATGGCATACAATGTAACCCTCTTCATTGCCTTGTTTTCTGCCGGTGGTGACTTCAAGGTGTCCTTCACAGAAATTTATTGCTTTTTCAAATAATGTCCATCAAAAATTTGTTTCTCATTTGAAAGGGAATTTTAGGGGAGGGAGCAGAACCTGAATTTCGAGTAGCAGCATGGAATAGGTGTAGGAGAACGCAATATTGCCAAGAGCTTGAAAGACACGCCAGATTTTGGTGGATGTAGCTAGGCCCTCACCGGCCATGGCAACCATTATAGTTCCTTTAGCCTCATGTTGGATAGAAAATTTTGCAATGGATAGACACAGAGCAATGAGTGCATATGCAAGTGAGGTCAGTGTTGCAATTACTGAAAGAAATGTTACTTTTTCCAAGTTTGGAAATTGAGATAGAAGAATTTCCAATGCCCCAAAAGCAAGCATGTATGAAATTCCTGATACCCCACATTTCGCGCTTGGTCCTTTCTCATGGAAACATGTTGACCTCTTCATTGTCCTGATAAATTCAAACCCAGAAGGTAAAAACAATAAGAAAAACCCACTAATCAGCTCATCAAGTCTTGGAAGCTGTAGATTGAAAAGGCACGATTTTTTGAGGAAAGTGTCTCACGCTGTACTAATGGCAGCTGTTATTGTGAAGCCAATCATTATTCCCCATAGCATAGAATATTGCATTATACCACTGATCAGTACATGTTTTGGACCTGCACCAGTAAGATCTGCAAATTATATCCTGTAAAATTTTGATTTCTTCTTCATCAAACACCAAAAAGGAGTGTAGAGAAAGCAAATTAAAAGAAGAGCATGTACCTAGCAGTGCTCTTACAGCATCCATATATGTGTAGCTCCTCCTTCCTTTAACAGGATCAGGAGTTCTATAGCAGTCACATAAAAGGGTAGCTATATAATATGTAACAGCAGCAAAGAACAGCAGAAAAAATGGTCCAAGGATCCAACCCAATTGAGCAACACTCCATGGCAATGCCAATATTCCAGAGCCGACAATTGCTGTGACGGCATGAGCAGTTGCAGTCCACACAGTCCCTGAACAAAGAGAATCAAATGTTAGTCAGAGCATACGATGGCTTGACATGCCCAAAGAATCAACACAAAGATGGATTTCAAATCTTTAATTTGGTCTCACTTCCTGCAATAGAGATGAGGTATTTCAATTTTTTGAAGAAAATCTAGGGTTCTTCAACTTTTTCCCCATCCCCCTTTTCTACGGAAAGGAACCATTGCTTTCTTTCGGAATCTTGAGCGATATTTACATGGTCATCTATTTTTTTTTTCAATTCCTTCGTTTTTTTTATAAATAACTTAGGTGTTTTAGATGTTGTCTTAGACTAATCCACATTCATATCGGGTAGAGCCGCGAAAGGTGAAAGTGCTTCCACAAATGGTCGATTCCATACAAGAAGAGGATTGAACTCCCGACCTCTCTTAAGAAGCGAGAGTGTACTCACCACTCGCGTCGGGACCATTGATTTCAATCGCTTTGTTGATCTTTTCTACCATGTTTTCATCCAATAACTTAGGATTTGCCTATGTATGAACGAGGCAACGCTAGATTAGACTTCGGTCTATATATTTAAGCCTTAAACCTCTTTTATTTATCCACTAGCTATATTGTACGCGTGTTGCTGCGAGTATTTTTGTGTATATAATTTAACATAATTAAATAAACAACAATAAATTTATATGATATAATTAAAAAAAATTATAGATCAGGAGATAAAATGATAAATTTTTTAATAGAGTTTGTTGCGCAAGCATAAATAATATTTTTTAGAATATAGGTACTGCATTATAAAAGATCATAAAAAAACACGAACTATATAACATGTGGATTATTGAAAAAAAGACGTATGTTGACATGAAGAACGAAGCCAAAATATTTCTTTAAAATGAGACATTTAATCTCCCTGCTAATTCTCCTATTAAAAAAAATATCATAAGCTATTCAATGAAATAAACATTAAATTGATGTGAATCAATTGAAAATATCGCAAATATGTAAAAAAAACATTGGCGAGGATAATCTATGGTGCGAATTGTAAATCGAGTTAAAATACTAAATTTGTGCAGAAATCAAGTGAGGTGTAACTTTTCGATAAAATATATGAATTTTAAATCTCTATAAATTTATTTGCATATTAGATTTTAACGAAATAACCAGCATTAATTGATTATCATCAGGAAAAAAGCAAGAAGATTTGGATATTTGAATTATTTTATAATTTATTGCATTAAGATTACTTTATTTTATAATTAAATTTAAACCAAATAAAATATAAATGGTGAAAATACATGTAATAATCAAATAAGAAAAATAAAAAGTTATTTTTCTATCTACAAAAAGTCAAAAACATAAATTGAAAATTCATTCCAACATTATTTTTATTATCATTGCTATAACAATTAAAATCATTATCAATATTATTATCAAAACAATCAAAATAAATAAAATTCCTTGGAAAAACATTAAAAAAATAAACAAAATATTTTTTTAAGAAAACAATTAAAAAAATAACAAAAAATATCTTAATCATTGCACAAATAGTTTAAACAAATCATATAATTCAAATAAGAAATAAAAAAAATGAGAAAAAAACAGGAAAAAAAACATGAATAAAGGGAAGCAAGGAGTAATATTAATTTTGAAATGATTACCAATATCAATAAGAATTATAGGCTTGAACCAATTAAAAATAAAACCCCAACAAAAATTTAAAAACTAAAAGTATAGATGCATATAAACAAATAAAGAATAAAAATTATTCAAGAATTTAAAAAAATGAATTAATAAGAAATAAATTTTCTACCGATAAAAAAAACGAAAACATAAATTGAAAATCAATTCTAACGTTATTATTGTTATCATTGTTATAGCAATTTAAATTATTATTAACATTATTGTTAAAACAATCAAAATAATTCAATTGACCTGAACAATTATTTAAAAAAAGAAAAATATTTTTATAAGTAAAACATAAAAAATTAAGAAGTAAAATCATTGTTATCATTGTGCAGATTGTAAAATCATAAAAATTATTTAATATAAAGAGCAAATTAAAAAAGAATAATTAAAAAAAATCAAAGTCTTAACATCTAAAATTATCATCACTATAACCCAAAAAGGTTAATAAATTATCCCGAGGAAAAAATATTAAAAAATTAAAAAGAAAAGCAAATAAGAATTAAAATTAAAATTATTATTATTATTATTAATATTATTATTGCGCTAATGATGAAAAAAGGAAATATTAAATCAAAGACTTAAAAAAGTAGGAAAATTTTAATAAAATAGAAAATTAAAAAATATAATAGATGCTAAAACAAAAATAAAAATTATTAGCTGATTATTATCATTTAACTTGATAATTAAAAAAATTATCTACTCTACGCTGCGGGCTCAGCAAATTTTTTTTATAAGATTTGTTGTATCGATATTAAAATATAACATTTATATATGTAAATTTTAATATAATCAAATAGATTAATAGACCCTGTTATAATAATAGCAATACCGGAGTCATAACATCTAAAATTATCATTGTTATTACTAACATCGGAAAAGTTTTGACCGCCATATAGACACGCAGCGCCGTTTAGATGGCGCGTTGGTGCTTGAGGGCCATTGTCGCATCCTCGACGACGCGCCAACTATGCAGGGAATTAAAAAAGGCTAATTACCATGACACCCTCGAACCATCCTGCATCCACGAGGAAAAGACGCCGTGTCCCGCTTTTATGTTTATTATTTATAAAACTATATTAATTAATAAATAAAAAGATTATTAAACAACAAAAGCTAAAGAGTGCAGGAAATTATTGTTCTTTCACACTAGTAAACATTGTGGATTACAATAATAATTAATTCTTTTTTCTTTGGTTATTGATTTTTTTATCAATTTGGTTACCACATTATTTTGTTTATTGGAATTTAAGATTGATGATTCATTTTAATTTAAAGTTTATATGATTATTATAGTATTGAAAAAATATCCAAGTATTTTAGCTTGTACTCAATTATACAAGGACCCCCAACATTGGTGAGCTACAATAACTTTTAGTTCTTTTTTTCTTTGATTATTGAGTATTTGTTCTTATCAATTTAGTCTTTACATTATGTGTTTATTGTGATTTAAAATTATTGACTTAATTTAATTTGCATTTTATATATTTATCATGGTTTCACATCAATATCCAAGCCATGGGGTTAGTACTCGATTGTGCGAGATATTATTCGAGTTATGTTTTTATTCTGCCTTAATTTTTTTTTAATAATTTATTTGTTATTTTATTCTTTAATATTAGATTGATATCATAACTTGTTTGTTTTTCATGTTTCAATAAGGTTATCATGGTGCTAAACAAATGCCATGATGTTGAGTTAATGATCTATTGTTTTAACGTTTAGATTTTGTGGAGTTCATAACGTAGTTCATGGGTAGGAAAGTCAAGTTGCCCTAGTTCAAGGATTGACAAGGTACCTTATTTAATTTAACTTTTTAAAAAATCAGGTTATTAAACTGTATAAAGACCATAAAATTGTTAACAAGTTTAGCAAGTTGACTAAGTTAACAAATTTGGAGGGTTTAATTTTTTGTTAATATTTTTTTCAATTATATATTTCTATATTGACTTGATTATAAATGGAGTTTCATAAAAAAAAAAATCTTTAAGGTTATTATGGTATTGAAAAAACATTTTAGTATTGTGTTGTTGCTTGATTTTGTAATTGTCTATTTTGTTATCATATATAAAAGAAATAGATTAACAAAAAAAAATAGTAATTAATCCCGATGAAATCCATCACCTCGTTTGCAATGAACGAGTTGACCTAGATTACTCGATTCACAGATTTTGTGGTGTTACCCACCAAACCCTATATATATTTTTTTTTGTCCCATCATATAATTAAGTAAAATAATTTAAATAAAACAAAATTATTAAATCTAGTAAAGTTCATGACTGAGTTTGCGAAATGGTATTGATTCAACATGTCCTCGTATGGATATTTAAAAAATATAGTCTTCTTTATTTATTTTTAAATCAAAATCATGTTTTCACATTCGTTTAAGTTGAGTTTAGACTCGTGAAATTAACTTAGAACCTGTTTGGGAAGGAGATACAACCGCCGTTTCTAAAAAAATCAATTTATTTATTTATTTTTAATGAAATGTTTTTAAATTATTTTGATGTGCTGATGTCAAAAATAAATTTTAAAAAATAAAAAAAAATATTATTTTGATGTATTTCTAAATGAAAAGCACTTTCAAAAGCATCGTTTCCAAAAACTTCAATTTTTTTCATTTTAAATGAAATGTTTTTAGTGTTTTTAAATCATTTTGATGTGCTGATGTCAAAAATAATTTTTAAAACATAAACAAATATCATTTTGATATATTTCTACTTAATAAACACTTTCAAAAACAACCGCAACCACCCTTACAAACAGTCTCTTATTAACTTCAGGTCAAAGTTGTCAATACCGTTCTGATCGCTGTTTCGGTTTTTTGATTGGAACGGAACGTTTCGGTTTCGGAGCGTTCCGACGTTCCGTTTCGGTGTCGTACTATTCATATAAATTAATTATATATATATGAAAAATAAAATATTAATTTAACAAATATAATTAAAATTCAAGATAAATTAACTTTAAATTATACAATACAAACACAAAGTCAAACAAATATAATCTCAAAATTAGAAACATCTCTAAAATTCCAACAATATTTTTTTTAAATAAAACATAAAGAATAAATTTAATTATAATTAAAAGATCCAAAATATTTGAAATTTGAAATTTAAGCTACTTATTGTATGTTTTTCAAGTAATTCTATATTTTTTTTTATGGTTGTTGTATTTGAAATTAATTAATGTTACTTATTGTTTTTTAATGTTAGAAAAACTTAAAAAAACAAAATGAACACATTAAGAAATAATCAATAAGTTCAAACATAATTAATTAAAATACATTCCATTACAAATAATTCAATCGAATTAATTACAAATTAATACCCCTATTTTTTATGTTAACTATTAGTATAGTACTTAATAATTAATTAATATAATAATTAATTATTATTATATAATAATTAGTATAAAAACCAATAATTACTATAAAAACTACCCCACCTGTCCCCCTCATTTGAATAAACAAAACCCTACCCATCCCTTCTTCTTCTCTAGCCGCCCCCTATTTTTATAATAATTAGTATAAAAACTACTCCATTTGTCCCCTTCATTTGAATAAACAAAACCCTACCCATCCCTTCTTCTTCTCTAGCCGCCCCCGCCCCCCTCCACACCAAACACATCAAGCCAACCTCTCTTTTTCAGAAAAGAATGGTCACCATCACCTCTACAACTACTCTTTCCTTTCACTCCCATAACCCAATCAAAACTCTGCCATCATTTTCTCTCTTTTTCAAAGTTCTTTTTCTTCATAAACCAAAAAGTACTCCTATGATAAATGTCAATGCCTCGATGAAGTTTACGGGATTCTTTCTTTATCTCTTAATTTTATTTTTTTATTTTTACTAATATATAATTTATGGGTTGAGTTTTTCTTTTCTTTTTGAACCCGAACTGAACTCCCGTGCATGAACCGGAGCGCTCGACCGGATTTGACTGGATCGGGTCGGATTTTTACCGGACAAAACGTCGCCGCTTTGTCCCAGATTTTGAAATGGAACGGGCCGTTCCAGCCAGAACAAAACGAGATTCACAAGTATGCTTCAAGTCAGCTTTCATTAGGTTTGATTTGAAGCTCATCATTAGGTTTGATTTGAAGCTCAACTTAGCAGACAGGTTGGTAGGTTTCAAGATTGACTAGCTAGCTTCCTAGAAAGTTTTAGAGTCGAGGAATGCCTACAATGAATCACTGAAGTGGGAGAAATAAAGAAGAAAATATTATAAAAACAATGCATGGATGATAGCAAATTAAAGAATGGTTACCTGTTCTGACGCGGTCATCATCAGCACTGCTCGCATCCATTTCCATCGACTGAGAGAGGCAGAAGGGAAACAAAGAGATAGGCAGAACAGACGTGAAGGAATGAGACTGGGATCGGTGATGGTGGGTGCTGAGAAGACTGGGATCCCACGCCTGAGGCTGGAGCTTCATGCCCACCAGCTGCTGCCCATTATTTATAACTGTTTAGACTGTCGTTGTTATTGTTGTTGTTTTTGAAATTGTTTTTTGTTTAGAAATATATTAGAATTATATATTTTTTTTAAAAAAAAATTATTTTTGATATAAGCACATTAAATGACAATGACGTGAAAACACTAAAAACAATTAATTTAAAAAAATAAAAATAAAAAAAAAATCATATTTTTTTTCAAAAACACTTCCAAAACACATTCCCAAACACCCATTAAATAATTGTTTTTATATTTTTCAAAAATATTTTCGAAACAGTCATATTCCCGATCACCTTTTTTATAATTGATGAGAGCACCTGTTCTTGGCCAATGGCAACGCTGTTACATATGCTTTTTTTTTTTGCTTTTTTACTAACATCGTTGATGCAGCCACGTATGAAGAATCATCGAATTATAAATTGATCTTGAACGACAACACTATTTGTTAATCATCTTGAAGTACGTTCTGGTTAGGGAAAGAATATGCCCAACAACAACATCATCTATATTGAAAAGTTATATTTTTTTTATTTAAAAAAAAACAGTTGACTTGGTGGAGGTGATTTCTTTTATTGAAGACAAACTTTTGAAGTGACGAGTCTAGAACTACCTTTTTTTTTCTTAGAATATTAGGGTTTAACAACATTTTATTATAAGAGTATTTTCCTTTCTTGTATAACATAAGAGTATTTTCCTTTCTTGTATAACACTCTTGTAGTATAGGACCGCAAAGTATATTAGGATGACAAAGTAGTATAGTATAGGACGGCATAAGACGGCAAAGTATTATAATAGGATGACAAAGTAGTATAGTATAGGACAACAAAATAGTATAGTAGGTTCATAAAGTGTAATTTGTCATTGTATATATATATTTAGCTTTGTATTCAATTGAAATACAATTGAAATTTTTACATGGTATTAGAGCATACCATGTATTTGTTTCAAACTGAAGACAAACCTCTGAATTTTTTCTTTACCCCGTAAACCTATTTTTATCTGATCTTCACAATGCTTGTTCTCCACAACCACTGTTTCTCTGCAAAATCCACACCAAAAACATAGAAAAACTTAAATCCTAAAAATCCCAGAAATCCCAAAAAAAAATTCCCTGAAATTATCCCTCATCCATCACCAAAATGGAAATCAACACACCACAAATTGAACAAGCCCTACCCACTCCGGCGACGCCAATTGTTGTCCATCAAGACAACTTTGCCTTTCCAAACACTATTATACTCAATGAAATGAACTTCTCACTTTGGTCCCAGCTCATGGAAATGAGAAGGAGCCCGAAACAAAGGAGGATTCCTTACCGGTGCATCTGCGAAACCAGCACCCGGTGACCCATATCTGGAATCATGGATCACCGAGAATCAAAGAGTCAAAAGTTGGCTCATCGACTCCATGATCCCTTCCCTGATGCAGCGCTTTATTCGACTCCCTACGGCCAAGGACATCTGGGAGGCCGTTGCCCGTACTTTCTACAACAACACCGACGAGACCTGCATTTTTGAATTAAATCAGCGATCTTTTACAACTAAGCAAAATGGACGTCCCTTGTCTACTTACTATAACGAACTTGTGGATATATTTCAAGAAATTGATTGTCGAACGGCGTCCCAAGCTGGAACAGTCGACGGCGTCCTCCATCTCCACACCGCCATGTCCAGACTTCGAGTTCACATTTTTCTCAGTAGACTCGACCACGCCTTCGAGCATATCCGTGGAAAAATCCTCCGAAAAGATCCAAAGCTTGATCTTGAGGAGGCTTATGCTTGTGTTCAGCGTGAGCAGCTCCAAAAACAAATCATGGACGGGAAACCCACAGGAGTCTCTCCCGTGGCTTCAGAGACCATCGTGATGCTCTCCAGGAGCCTTCGATCGGAGCGAGCTAGGGGCGACAAAGGTGGACTTGGGGGCGAGAGAAGTCACCGAGGTGACAGAAGAAATGGGGGAGACAAAGGACACTAAGATGACTTGGAAAAAGGTTTTGAACTGGAAATGAGGTATGGGGGCGAGAGAAAGATTATTAACCCGGGGAGTGACAAATATCACATCATAAAAGAACCGAGTGGTTTGGTATGTGCCTATTGCGTTGAAATTGGTCACTCAAAACAACAGTGTTATGAAATTATTGGGTACCTGGACTGGTGGGATTTTAAAAAAAAACTCGAAAAAATTTCTGAAAAAATGTGGCAAATCTTACGAAAGTAGAACCGCCACAACCAACTGTTAACATTGTCCGTCCATGTAAAATTGGTACAAATTATGCATTATCTGTTACTGCTAAGAATAGTGCTTGAATTATTGATACAAGTGCATTTGACCATATGACTAACGACTCTTGTAACTTAAAATTTCCTAAGCCTTCCTCTTAGTTCGCTATTTGCACAACTAACGGTAGTACTTCTCTTATTACCAGAGAAGGGTCCGTACCCCTTACTGAATCCCTCACTTTAGATACAGTTCTGGTTGTTCCGTCTCTAGCATACAACCTCCTTTCGGTTAGCCAAATTACTCTAACTCTTGCATGTACTGTAATTTTTTGGCCTTTGTTTTGTGTCTTTTAGGACATTCTAACCCAGAAGATTCTTGACTATTGTGTTTGACGCGGACACCTTTATTATCTGGAGTTAACCGAAAAAGGAGGGGGTCAAGATTCAGTCAGGCACATTAGGCGACCAGTAAAGATAAAAATCAAGCTTTCGTATGGTTATGAAACCACAGGCTAGGACATCTATCTTTTGGGTACCTTAGAAAATTAAAACCACATTTGTTTTCAGATTTCAGTATTTCAAATTTTAAATGTGACACTTGTGAATTGGCCAAAAGTCATCGTATCCCTTAATAAAAGTTCAGAGCCTTTCGCAGTTATTCACTCAGATGTTTGGGGTCCTACAAAAATTCCATCTTTTTCCAGTGCACGGTATTTTGTTACTTTTATTGATGAGTGCACTCGAATGACTTGGATTTCTCTTCTTAAAAATAAGAGTGATGTAGGTGTTGCGTTTCAGGAACTTCATAAAATGGTGATAAATCAATACCAGAGGAAAATCCGTACATTTCAATATGATAATGGTACGGAATTTATGGATCAAATTTTAGGGAATTTTTTGAGTCACCATGGAATTCGACATCAGACGTCGTGTACCTATACTCCGCAACAAAATGGGCTTGCAGAACAGAAGAATAGGCAAATTATGGAAGTTGTTCGAGCATCACTGTTTGGGATGAATATGCCTAAGTTCTATTGGGGAGAAGCAGTAAAATTGGCTGCCTATTTAATTAATCGTACCCCATCCAGTGTGCTCAACTTTCAAACCCCTCAAAACAAAAGATGGAATCCCTGTTGTCTGTTCCTCATTTGCCAAACCTTGAACCCCGAGTGTTTGGGTGCACTGTCTATGTTTACATACCTAAAGCTCTACGGGGTAAACTTGATCCGTGTGCAAAAAAATGTGTTTTCATTGGTTACTCTGAATTTCAAAAAGGATATAGGTGTTATGATCCGCTGCACCCGAAGTTACATGTAACCCTAGATACTTCATTTCATGAATCAAAACCTTATTATTCAGGGGGAGCATCTGGGTTGTCCCTTCAGGGGGCGAGAAACAGTGAAGAGAACGAAGACGACGACGAGTTTTTTGCTTTGGAGGAAAATGGAGGGGTACTTGACAGGTTAAATGAACAAATGAAACAAAACGGTATGGATGGTACTAACTTGGAATTTTGCATAGATCAAAATTATCTCAGCAACAACCCCCTGGTCTCTAGAAGCGCCTACATCTACACCATTAGCTGAAGATTCAACTGAGAATGCTTGTCCTCAGGTAAATCCTAAACATATCCTTGATGAAACTAATGAAATTCCTGTTCTTGTAGAAAATACAACAACTAAATACCCACAAAGATTGAATAGGGGAGTGCCGAGAAAACAATATGAACCTGATCCAAATACTAAGACTAAATATTCAATCAGTAACTATGTGTCCTCCTAGAGGTTGTCTAAATCATATGCTTTATCTGTTAATCAATTATCCACTGTATCTCTTCCTAGTAATGTACAGGATGCTCTAGTGGACCAAAAATGGACTAAGGCGATGAACGAAGAGACAGAGGCACTTCAAAGAAATAAAACTTGGGAGATATGTCCATTACCAAAAGGGAAGAAGACAGTTGCGTGCCGATGGGTGTTCACTATAAAACTCAAGGCAGATGGGAGTATTGACCGGTACAAAGCAAGGCTAGTTGCGAAGGGATATACGCAGAAATATGGGGTAGATTATCAAGAGACGTTTGCTCCAGTTGCAAAAATCAATACTATCTGCATTCTCATATCCTTAGCAGTTAATCGAGACTGGACTCTGCAACAATTCGATGTCAAGAATGCTTTCCTAAATGGAGATCTTGAAGAAGTCTACATGGATTTGCCTCATGGAGTTAAACGAAAAACCTCATATAGCAATGAAGTTTGCAAACTAAAGAAGGCATTATATGGTCTAAAATAGTCACCACGGGCATGGTTTGGAAGATTCTCCTCTACGATGAAGGAATTTGGGTATAAGCAAAGCAACTCGGATCACACGTTGTTCATAAAGCACAAAGAAGGAAGGATTACAACATTAATTGTATATGTGGATGATATGGTTCTAACAAGAGATGATCAAGAAGAAAGAAAAGCACTACAATAGTTCCTAGCGTCAAAATTTGAAATGAAAGATCTCGGACAACTGAAATATTTCTTAGGGATTGAAGTCTCAAGATAAAAAAACTAGGATATGTCTATCACAACGAAAGTATGTATATGTGGACGATATGGTTCTAACAGGAGATGATCAAGAAGAAAGAAAAGCACTAAACAGTTCCTAGCGTCAAAATTTGAAATGAAAGATCTCGGACAACTGAAGTATTTCTTAGGGATTGAAGTCTCAAGGTCAAAAACTGAGATATGTCTATCACAACGAAAGTATGTGTTAGATTTGTTAACAGAAACTGGAATGCTCGCGTGTAAACCAGTAGACACTCTAATGGAAATGAACCACAAGCTGGGAGAAACAAAAAATCAGACACCAACGGACAAAGGATGTTATCAACGGTTAGTTGGGAAGTTGAAATATTTATCACATACAAGGTCAGACATAGCCTATGCAGTAAGTGTGGTAAGTCAGTTCATGCATTCACCAGGAGAAGAACATATGGAAACGGTATATCGAATTTTAAGGTATATGAAGAGTGCACCAGGAAGAGGACTACTTTTTTCGAAAAAGGAGAGTCACGCGATTGAAGGGTATACAGACTCAGATTGGGCAGGAAACCAAACTGATAGAAGATCAACATCAGGTTATTTTACTTTTGTAGAAGGCAACCTTGTCACTTGGAGAAGTAAGAAGCAGAAAGTGGTCGCTAGATCAAGTGCAGAAGCAGAATACCGAGGTATGGCTCACGGTGTGTGTGAGTTACTTTGGATAAAAAATGTACTACAGGATTTGGGAATCGATTATAGGACACCTATGAATCTGCACTGTGATAATAAAGCAACTATCGAGATTGCTCGAAGTAGACCGACACTTCATTAAAGAAAATCTTGATTGTAAGATTATACAATTTCCATTTGTTCGATCTGAAGATCAATTGGCAGATATCCTCACGAAGGCAGTTTCAGGAAAGGTATTCAATGATGCTATCAGCAAGATGGGCATGATAAATATCTATGCTCCATCTTGAGGGGGAGTGTTAAGAATGTTAAGAAATTTTTTTTCCTTTCTTGTATAACACTCTTATAGTATAGGACGACATAGGACGACAAAGTAGTATAGTAGGATGGCAAAGTAGTATAGTAGGTTCATGAAGTGTAGTTTGTCATTGTATATATATTTAGCTTTGTAATCCCTTAAATCATTCAATTGAAATACAATTGAAATTTTTACATTACACATAGCTTGATTTTGGAAATTACATTAAAGACATTATGGTAATGGATTCTAGTGCTTTTTTTTTATTATTAACATGAGTGTCTGAGCCAATTTGTATGCATCTCGCTGATCCCACGAGCCATAAAATTAATGACAATGTAAATCTTCAATGATCATCATATTAGCAACCACATGACTTGAACTTGAGATTGCTGGGGGAGCAAACTTCTTAGCCCCAAAATTGTGCCGCTAGGTCACCTACGATCACATAAGCCATAAAATTAATGACTATGTAAACCTCTAATGATCATCATATTAGCAACCACATGGTTTAAACTTGAGACCGCAGGGGAGCAAACCTCTTAGTCCCAAAATCGTACCACTAGGTCACCTACTAGATGGTTTGGATTCTAATGCTTTGAATTGGCTAATTGCGAGGATTGAATTTGAGGAAACTATAAAATAATAGTGTTAATTGAAAATAATCTGAATTAGATTTAATTAAATTGACGAATTCATTTATGATGCTAAATTGTTTTTTAAACACTTATTATGCTAAATTGTGTTTTTTTTTTAAATATACACAGAGAGAACTATAAAACTAGTAATATAAAAATATATAAAGTGACAAGTGGATAAAAATAAAGTAGGCTCCCATATAAAAAATAATAATACAATTAAGAGTAAGTATTTAGTTAAAGCCCTCCAAAGTATAAAAAAATAATACTTCATTTTCTTACAACCACATCTAAACTTGAGCCGATATATCCACCCAGTCAATTTTACCACTTTCAATAGTTTTATCTGATTTTGATTGGATTTATCGGCATAAAACATGGACCCTAATTGCTAGAGTGGCCGAATCATTAGGATTTTTTTGTTTGTTTAGCCGGTCAGAAAGCAACAGTATTTTAAAATGTGAAACTGTAGATTTATGCCTCATGATCATGGCACCAGGTTCCTTGATGAATTTGCCATCGCAATGCAGATGAACCGAATCAACCTGTACTGGTCAGCTTGCAATCCACGAAAGATAGAAAAGTTGAAGAATTTGACAAGAACAGCTCAAAGAGGAACATAACAATAATCTACAATTATTATTATTATTATTATTATTATTATTTTTAATAAGTTTTAATTATCATAGTGTTGTATACGTTCTAACATCGTTAGATGATTTATTAGCCAGATTTCGTTTGCAGTAGAGTCCATAATGAAGTCGACATTTATATTACTATCTTGTAATATAAAAATAAATATTATAAATTGTTGATGTTAAACTAATTTGTATGCCATTCTTGAGCTGTGTTGGCATGGAAAAAGATCTAGGATAATTGAGTCATTATTACAATATTAGATTGAGATATTGATGAAGATGTCCATACTTTCATAATGTCGAAATATAAGGGAAATTCTATTGGAATTTTGGTTGAGTTTATATTCAATTATTTTAAAATAAAGTTAAATGAAAATTGTATCAACTAGTTAGGGTTGTCTTCAAAGAGCATGATGTGATGACATAGAGGTTACGTTCTACATAACAAGTCTCGAGTTCAAGTCAGAGCATGCATCTTTTATAAAAATCTGAGACAATCGAAGTTTTAATAGCTCATCTAGACTTACAAAATATACTTTCTGGGGAGCGAAGTTTCCTCACATGAAAAAAAAATATGAATAATAAGTTATTTGGCTAACTAATTAACAAAAATAATAATTTGTAAGGAGAAAGGTGTGTATGCGAGTTTGGTTGTGTATTGGAAGGTTAATGATTGAGTATTAAGTTAGCCCCACCAATAAAGTTTAATGGAAAAAATGACTTAAGAATGTCTTGGAAGTATAAAAATAATGGAAGGTTATGTGATAAATTATAAACAATAAAAATGATCATGAAATAAGTGGAATGAATAATGAATCAAGAAAAATATTCAATATAACAAAGGTGTTGTTTGGATTAAAGTATGATGTATCATATATGTAACAAATGCTAAGGAAGTAAAAATGGAAACATGAATTAAGTATATTTTTAATTAAATAGTAATCTGAATTAGATTTAATTAAAGGTGGTCGAGAGATAGAACAATCATATGCTTTATAACTGTTAATAAGATAAATTGTGAATTAGATTTCATGAGTTGTGAAATAATAATATCAATATGAATTAAATTTATTCATGAAGTGGAAAGAGTACTGAAATAACCTTGACGTGAAAATAAATACTATATGAAAGTGTTTAAATGAGAGCAATCATTTTTAAAGTTATTAAGATAAATTGTATATGCACAAAACAATTATCATGGTGCAAAGATGATAATATGATGAATAAAATGATGGAAAAATATTTAACGGGTAATAATAAAGTATACAAAATGTTAGAAATTGATATAAGATTAGTGTTTTTGAGGAAAAACTTATGAAATTGATTTTAATTATATAATTATTAAATATTAGTAACTAGAATGATGATAACGTGATTGAGTCATTTTTCTCAAATCTTCATGTACTTGATCATTGAAATAAAGTAAAAACACATGAGAAAAAGCGAGGGTAAAAGAGTCATAAGAAAAAAGTAACATTTTAATTAATTACCAAGACGCGTTGATTTTAATCCAAGTATGAAAAATATTTATTTTTTAATTTAAAAAAACAAAATGTTTTACATGTACTTGATGAATGACTTACTTCTTACAAATTATGCACAAGATTTTGATTTTTTTCTTTTGAATTTCAAAAAAACATAATAAATAATTTCTTTTTTCTTTGGCACACCAAACAATTAAATAAAAAAGTACTCAATTATAACAACACTAGTTGAGTTTAGAAAATTTTAATTAAATTCTCTTAATATTCACTTCGCTAGGTCATATTTGACCAAGGCAATAGATAAAAAAGATTTTAAAACAATACCATATATTTCAATTTTATTCAAATTAAAAATAAACATAAAAACATGCTTTATGAAAATAAATATAGATTTTAAATTCATTCAATTTCCTCCACTTTTGAACGAATTAAATATGTCTCTACGTTTACTTTGGAAATTTAAAATATTTAATGATTTCTTAAAATTAACAATTTTAAGTATTCTACAAAAAGGTTCATTAAGAAAATGCAACTATATTTAATAATTTATTTTGAATATTTTCATCTCGGATGTTAACTGGTGAAAACATCAACCATTAACAAATGATTATTTTTTTAAAAACTAAATTAATAAATTATTGAAATTTGAGACACTTAAATAAAAAAACAAAAAAGTATAGATACTCAAGTAAAAACAAAAATCATCACTGTCGTTTATCAAAACGACCACCACCACTTCTACTTGCAACCTCCAAGAATATTCATCTCGACAGACACCGGGAGAGGGCTGTTGAGACTTGAGAGGGCAAAGAAATGGCTGCTGCTACTAGCTCCTGCATTGTGAATCTGGGAGTGAAAGGAAATGGGAATCCAGAACAGCCTTTATGTTCCTCTAAATCCTCTCAGCTTCTCTTCTCTTCAAACTTGTCTTTTGCTTATAATAACACCAATTATTGCCTTTCTCTTCATTCCCATCAAACACTTTTGTCCGCAACCAAGAAATCAGCTTTTGTAAGTGAAAACATCTCATTGTTCTTATCGAGTTTTGAATTTCACCATGTTTTATTTGTCGCTGTTTGAGAACCATAGGGTTTTAATTTTGTTATATGAGTTTGTTTGTGGTCTAATCCTTTCAATAATTTTTAGTTTTATGTGTTTATGTGCAGGTTGTGGCATCGGCAAAGCCAGAGCATTTGAAGATAATGATATCCGGAGCTCCTGCTTCTGGTAAAGGTACTCAATGTGAACTCATCACTAAGAAAGTAAGCCTTTTTTTTCTTTATGTTTCTTTTAATCTCTTGTAATACCTCCTATATCTAGATTTTCCCTAATCTTTTTTTTTTGGGAGCAACCATTTCATTTTCCCATTTGTTAGTTATGTTTATTGTTCTGCACATGAAATGTTGTTTCTTGAAGCAACTTGTTTTTCTCATTGTAATGCGTGTATCTTGCTTAGATTTACTTGGATTTTATCTAGTGTAGGTCTCAAACATCTGAATAAGACATTATAGTTTTTATGAATGACATTATGTTTTGTGATTTAAATATATATTGAGTCTGTTAAAATTGATGTCATTTATGTCTTGTTATCTGGTGTGCTTCAATTAAATAGCTGAGCATTTTCTCCACGGGAGATATTCACACTCCTTAAATAGTTTGCCACAAAAGGAAAACACGACTATTGCTGCTTTGGCATGCAGGGCTCTAAGAGAACCAAGCTCGGATGAACAGCCTGGCTTAGTTGCTCGTGCTTAGTCAAGTCCAGTCTCACTTAAGAAAAGGATGTTCGGCATTAGTTTGTGAGACCCATCAACCTTTTGGGATTATATCGACTCAGTCTCTATGCTAATCTAACTTGATTTCAAACTTTACTTTATGTAATTTGGTATTTTCTTCATTTGAAAACTCAGTTTTGTTGGAGAGTTGCTTGGTAGTGTCACTAGTTCCCATTGATTGGTATATATCTGTTTCACCTTGGAAGGAAGCTGTCAATGTAAACTATTAGGGTTTCGATACAAGTGGCATTAAAAATGTAGAGAAACACAATTAAACCAATTTGATAGATCTTCTAGTTGAGACTTTAAAATCAATTCCCTCTACACTTCCTTGGCCAGGGCATAATTCCAAAGCAAGTTGAAGTGTTTGTGTATAAGCAGATTATGTAGTCACTATCATCAATATGTTGGCTTGCTTGTCACAGTAGTTAGGTTATCTATGATAAGAATAAATTATTTTGCTTTGACACAGTTGTCAGTAGTTCTTCAATTGAAAACACTTATTTGGCTAGTTGTTAGTAACCTGATTATGGCTTGGAGGACCATGCCATTCTTATTTCTTCTCAAGCTCAGATTAATGTGCAAGTGGCTTGATCATGCAATCAGATAAGCCAATTGCAAGCTGAGCTCAAGCAGTTGGAACTGTTGCACCAATGTCATTCGTGATTTCATAGATAATCAAGACAATTCTTTGAAATTCTGCTTTGATATTGGATATGGTTTTTTTTCTTCCCTTTGGTTTTATCGGGATCGTCTGATAGAAGTTAAAGCATTTGCTGCTGGGTTTCTCAATTTGCAATTGCTGGTGAGGAAAAAACAGATTCAACAAGTCATCCTCATAAATGCAGTATGGCTTGGTGCATATTGCTGCTGGAGACCTGCTGAGGGCAGAAATTGCTTCAGGGAGCGAAAACGGGAAGCTAGCAAAGGAATACATGGAGAAAGGACAGTTGGTTCCAAATGAAATAGTTGTCATGGTAGGCATGGTGTAATCTCCCCCCTCTTTCCTCCTCCTTCGCCTTGCTTCCTTTTGAGTCATTCATTTTGTTCATTCAATCATCTGAACTTGTAGATGGTGAAGGACCGTCTGCTGCAGTCAGACTCTCAAGAAAATGGTTGGCTTTTGGATGGATACCCAAGGAGCTTGTCGCAGGCAACTGCCCTTAAAGAATTTGGCTTCCGACCTGATCTTTTTATTGTCCTAGAAGTAAGAATTCTTGTCGCTGCTGGCATGCTATCTGTTACATTCCATTATCTGGCTAGGAAGAGTAGATTGTGAACTTGCATGCTGATATTTTTCTCTGTGGCTACTTTGTTGATTTTAATGTAATTTTAAAATAATATAGGATACTTTATCAAAGTCAAACTAAAAGAAGATGATCATGAAGAGGAAATAATTGATTTATCAATTTAATGGCTCTGATGTATCCTCACATTGCTGGGTAGATTTCAAACTCTAAATATTAAGATTGAGATTTTCCCGCCAGCCAATCTCATGAATACTGATTTGCAGGTCAACGAAGAGATTCTTGTTGAAAGAGTGGTTGGACGTAGATTAGACCCTGTTACTGGGAAGATATACCACCTGAAGTATTCCCCCCCCGAGACTGAAGAAATTGCTGCCAGGCTCACCCAAAGATTTGATGACACTGAAGAAAAGGCATGTTCAGAACTAATCTGTGCACCTGTAATTCTTATTACTTCACAGAATTCTGTCATCTTTGTGGCATCAGTAAGCTCTTTGGATCAATATTGCTCAGTGATGATATTTGTTTCCCTTTACATATGGCTTTATTTAGGTGAAGTTGCGCTTGCAAACTCATCGTCAAAATGTGGAAGCAGTACTTTCAATGTATGAAGACATTACACTCAAGGCATGTGACCAAATCTCTCTCTTTCGTTGTTTATCTTGTGAATAATTCATTGTGTTGAACAACTCATGATAAGTTGATGCCGAGACGACTAGGAAACACCCAACAAGTATACGATAATGTGCATGTTGGTAGATATTTACGCTAGTATTCTAGTGTAACCATACTCTTACTGCCACTAATTTGATGCCAACAATAATTGCCGGGCTTCTTCTTTTTGGTGCTAAATAAAAATATGAAAGAAAAAGTAAAATGAAAAGAGTTCTGTATTATTTTGAGTTATGCTGGGCAATGTTTTCTTGCATGTCTTTTTACAAGGGAGGAAAATCTGCTTATTGAGTGATTAGATTATCATCAATAATAAAAAAAAAGAAGGGTTCTGGTATGTGTATGATTTAGCGGATTATGCAACTGGTATAATACTATTATTAAATCTAAGTTGGAGGGCCATTTTATTGATTTCAGGTTAATGGAAATCTTCGCAAAGAAGATGTGTTTGCACAAATAGATGATGCTCTCACAAAACTATTTGAGGATCGGAAGTTGAATTCAGGATCTCTGGCTGCATAGATGGAGGGAAGAACTGGTGTATAACCAATAGCCAGGAATCACGAATTGTAAAAACCGGTATGGTTGTGCAGCCCTTTTCTTTTCCTTCATTTTCGAGCTCATTTTGTCAGGTTTAAATACCTCAACCTCATTGAATGCTTAAGTAGCAAGGCTTGGATTGACTACGTGGTTGAACATTTCATCCACGTGAAAAGTATCAATTTGATGGTTTTCTGGTTGATACGTACACTCAAGAGGGTGTTTTGCATTGCGTTTCAGAAATTTTTTCATTTTCATTTTTCATTTTTAATTAATTTTTTAATGTTTTTAAATCATTTTCTTGTGCTGATGCGAAAATAATTCTAAAAATAAAATAAAAATTATTTTAATATTTTTCTAAATAAAAAATACTTAAAAAAAAACCTTAACCGCACTGCTAAGCACTGCTAAACATTTACCAAGTGCCCTTATTTTCTCTATCTTAGAGCTACCACATGCACGAGTCTTGCTGGTTATTGTTATTAAATTATTCTTTCAAGTGTAACTTTTGGAAATTTAGATTTCATCTGTATGGAAACCAATAGAACTATGCACAAATTTGTCTTTTAGTCGCTAAAATTCGGTGGAATAAACCTCATGAAGCTGTTTTTCGAGATTGTTTTTTATAGTGTTTCTTAAAATGTATTAAAATAATATTTTTATTTTTTAAAATTCAATAAAAATATCTTTTTTAATCTACTTTTTTGCTTTGAAACACAATTCTTTCCCTTCGCTGGTAAGCAAGGCGTTGCATATGGCGGTCTCGGTTTCTGTGCCTACTGGCTACGTTTCCTTGTGCTTTCATTTTTAGGATTTCAAAATATTTACAAATAATGACATGCGTTCATTTTTGTGCCGTTGAAATTTGTTTGAATTTTCATGAGTAAAGAATGTTCTACGAAGAGATATGATAACTACATAGATGTTAATAGCAATATTTGATCCCTGGAAGTAATGGAAATCTCTGAATTTCCATCCTGAATACTTTTGGGGCTCTGTATTTGAGAAACATTCAAAATTATCAGGCTTCCAACGGTAGGAATCCCTGCCCTAGCTAGCCAGAAAGAGTCCTGTCAAACAAATCCAATAGCCAGAAAGTGTTAACCTAAATCTTATTGCACATGAAGATATGGTTTGTGAAACTATGGGGCTGACTACATTTTCAGATCTTATTGCACATGAAGATTTGGTTTTTAAATCCCACAAGTAATACATAATAAGAAACTGTGCATTGACTTGTTCTGAACTATTGTTGTTCGCATTGTGAACCACCAAGAAATCAAAAAATAATCAAATGATTGAACCAACGGTCCAATATTTTTGAAAACAAGTATATGCCTTTCGAAACCTAGCTATATTTTATAGAAAACCCTTTTGAATCTGTTTTAATTTTCCAGCGTATAAATAATTCAGTTGGGCAAAGAAAACAGGGTTGCCCCATTCTGTGGTGCATCATGTGTTGATTCTTCAATTTCAAAAATCTCCTCCCTGACCACGAAATGAAAAAGCAAATTCAAAGCTGAAGGTTGAAGAATCATAGAAGGAAAGAAACTGTAATGATTTTGTGTTACGTGCATCACCCTACACTTTTTGCCTTGATCGATTAACAAAAGCAGTGTGAGTTTTCATGCCGGGCACTTGTTATAAACGCATTCAATGCTTCCGATTTAAATCTCTCATAAGACCCGGTTGTGGACCGCGAAAGCAAAGCTGGCTGCGCCAAGTACGCAACCAATGCTCTATCTAGCCTTTTTTTTTTTTTTTTTATAATCGAGATATCCAGACCAGTTTTCGCTTACCACAATTAATTCTTGGATTTACTGAATATCCTGAAATTGTTCGGTCGAGTGATACAAGGCTCGTTTGGTTGCCTAGGGTTTTACTCAGCTGGAAGGAATTGACTACCATGATACTTTCCCCCCCACTGCCAAGATCATCTTTGTGCGTTGTTTGCTTGCATTAACTGCAGCTCATGGGTGGTCCCTTCACCAAATGGATGTCCACAATGCCTTCCTTCATGGTGACTTAGCTGAAGAAATCTATATGTCTCTGCCACCAGATCTTCGACGACAGGGGGAGACCAATCTTGTTTGTCGCCTTCATAAGTCACTATACAGTTTAAAACAAGCATCTTGTCAGTGGTTCGTCAAATTCTCCGAAGCTATCTGCTCTGCTGGATTTATACAATTTAAAGCTGATTATTCTCTATTCACCAGAAAACAGGGTACATCCTTTACTGCTCTCTTGATATAAGTTGACGATATTCTAATCACTAGAAATGATCCTGACAACATTACTGCAACTAAACAATTCCTAAACAAACACTTTCATATCAAAGACCTTGGTACTTTAAAATACTTTCTTGGAATTGAAGTTCCTGCTTCCAAGAATGGGATTTTTATTTCACAACGAAAGTATGCACTTGAAGTTATTGAAGATGCAGGATTGTCAGGAGTTGCTCCTATCAGTACTCCTATGGAATATGGCTTGAAATTATCAGACAATGACACTTTACTTAAAGAATCAAGTCGGTATAGAAGATTGGTGGGTCAGTTAATCTATTTGACAGTCTCAAGGCCAAAAATAACATACGTTGTACATGTTCTGAGTAGATTTATGCAACACCCCTAAAAATTCATATGGATGCAACACTTCGGGTTGTTTGATATCTGAAAGGTGCACCTGGCCGAGGTTTGTTTTTCTCTTCAAATAGTGATTTGAAATTGAGGGCTTATTGTGATTTAGATTGGGCAGGATGTTCACTTACTAGGAGATCTACAACGAGCTATTGTACGTGTTTTACTTGGACCATCACTGATATCCTGAAGATCAAAGCGATAGAAAACAGTCTCTCTCTTCCGCTGAAGTAGAATATGGAGCAATGATGGGAGCTTGCTGTGAGTTAACATGGCTCCAGTGTCTACTGAAGGACTTGGGTATTTCACACCATGACTCTGCATTACTATATTGCGACATTATGGTTGCCTTACACATTGCACCCAATCCAGTGTTTCATGAGAGAACCAAACACATTGAGATGGATTGTCATTACATCAGAGACAAGATTCAAGATGGTTCTATTACTACAAAACATGTAGATTCTGCATGCCAACTAGCAAATGTCTTCACCAAACTTTTGGGAAAACAGATCTTTTTCCCTATGGTTACGAAGTTGGGAGTGTAGGATATTCACTCTCCAACTTGAGGTGGAGTGTTATGGAAATAAAAATCTTCCATGTAATTGCATATATATATATATATAGTAATAAATCTGTAATTTATTATTGTAATCCCTAACATGCAGCAATTGATTCCAGACATGTAGAAATCAATTGCTACCTCCTTGTATTTCAAGCAAAATCAGTCTTGTATAAATCTATGATCAAACATCAATGAGAATTATTCAAGCAAAATCAGTCTTTTCTTTATTCTTTTCACAAATAGGCTACATGCCTCTCCTATCTAGGAGACATTGTAAATATATTTTTCCTAAATAAAAACTATCTGATGCTGGCCTACAATCTGCTTTTATTATTGAATTACAGTTATTGTAATGATTTACAAAACATTTAAACAACAGAGAACAATAATATAATTTAATTAGACGACTGCAATAAAAATAATTATAGAATACAAGTTTCAAATATGGTAACTCAAAACCCTAAGCAGTGTCTTCAAGGAAAGGATAATCAGTGTAGCCAACAACAGGATCGTGTGTATAGAATGTTTCTCTGTTGTACTCGTTGAGAGGAGCATCAAGTTCAAATCTCCTCGGCAAATCTGGATTAGCTAAGAACAGGCGGCCATAAGCGACAAGGTCTCCTCGGTTCTCTTCAACAGCTTTGTTTCCCTCTTCCCTATCATAACCACCGGCAACCATGAATGTATTGTTGAAAGCTCTCCTCATAGGTAGCAGACTTTCAGAAAATTTGGTATTCTCTGCGCCTATCTTCATTCTTGGTTCAACCATGTGGCAATAAGCAATACTATATTTATTCAAGGATTTGACCATGTAGAGCCCTAGTGCTTCGGGATCTGAGTCTCCTGATTCCATATAGTTTACGTGAGGAGATAGTCTTATTCCAACTTTATCTGATCCTATCTCGTTCACTATAGCCTCAACTATTTCCAAAGAGAAGCGACAACGGTTCTCTAGTGATCCACCATAGTGGTCTGTTCTGTCGTTCACTTGATCTTTCATGAACTGGTCAATTAGATATCCGTGAGCCCCATGGATCTCAACTCCATCAAAACCTATGCAAAGCATAGTAACAAGCTTTAAGTGAAGGTATATACTAATTATGAAACCAATTTGCTGATGTTCTATCTGCATTTCCAGCACAAAAACTTTATTTTTTTCTTTTGGTGGGATATTGAAGCTTAACTTTATAAATTGTTGTGCAATCATGTATTGTTCACTTTTTAAAATCCTGTGAGAAAATTCAGTGTTTCTGAGAAAGAAAGTTTACCAGCTTCTATCGCGTTCCTTGCAGCAATTCTGAAATCATCGACTATTTGAGGGATTTCATCTGTCCTAAGACGCCTCGGAGGTGTGAACTCCATGCCTTCCACTGGGGAAGATATTGTCTTGTCTGTAGAAGAGACTGGAGCTTGCCCATCTGGCTGAAAACCTGGAAAGGCCAATAATGTAGAAAAATTAACTAGGAACCATATTAATCTTTTCATTTTTTGAAAATGGCTTTGCCAGCAATAGTCATTGTTACTGTTAATTACTGGAAGAGGACTTTAAGTAAGAACAATATTAGAATAAGGAAAACAGAAACATTTTGACAGGAATAAAATGGAAAGTAAAGGAAAGAAAAACATTTTCCCATATCTACTAAACCGGATAACAAAAGGAAATGTTTGGTCTTTGTTATCATTTAGACTCGAACATTATTACCAACAGCTGGGTAAAGTTTATGGTACGAATTAAGAGAAGATCACACCAAGGAGATTAAATGGCACTACTCACCGCTATTTGACACCCTTCCAACATGCCAAATTTGACAGAAAAAAATGCCTCCTTTGGCATGGACAGCATCCACAATGGGTTTCCATGCTTCGACTTGCTCTTTGGTCCAAATACCTGGAGCATGTAGGTACCTATATATATATTATGAATTGTTAGAAAATCAAATATTAAATTTAATTTGTTCTATTCCAATAAACGCAACAAAAAGTGGCATGGCTGATGGAATTACCCTTGTGCTGTGTCAGAAACACCAGTGGCTTCAGCTATGAGAAGACCCCCCTTCGTGGCTCTCTGGGAGTAGTATAGAACGGCATGCGGCTGAGGAACATTATCGTAAGATCTCTGTCTAGTCAACGGTGCCAGGACAATTCTGAAAAAAAATTGTAATCACCGAAGTACTTATTATTAAAATGTTATTCCAAGAAAGCAGTATCCATTGTATTTAACCTGGAAATTTACATGATTGTATTTCCCGGCCATGAGTTGCTGATGACAGTCTGACCAAAACCAGGAAATCAAAGAACACACAACTATGATATGGGTAGATTACTAAGATTAAAAGTTTTGGATGATCTTATAACAAATTCAATACCCAACAGAAAAGAGGAAACATATCATCCATTTCAAAGCAAATTGATGTAAATTGAGATCACAGAAGAATTCTGAATACAAAAGCAAAATAAGATCACCGCGTGTCGTCTACATCAAGAAAATGGATATATATGAAACCATATTGTTCATCAAACAAAAGGGAATCAAGTACCTGTGAGAAAGATTATACTTTCCCATCTTGTATGGGGTGAGAAGAGGCAACGTGGGAGTCTCAGTACCCATTCTTTCTTGTAGTTGATTAATTCTTGTGTTGGTGGTTCACTAAAAACTTGTAGGTGTAGGAATGGACAGAACCAAGGAAGCCTCGTGGGCTATTTATATGCTTATTTTGGCTTGAAAAAACAAATGTGATGACGTTTGTAGGGACGTATTAATTATAGAGAGAACAAATTGGAAAGGTAGAATCCATCTTCATAACCTCAAAAAGGTATTTCCTTGGATTACTCTGTTATTATAATTATTTGAAGGTGTGGTTCGCAACAGTTATCATTTTATACAAACATGATGTCTCTTGAAAATAATATGGAAGATGTGTCTTTCAACTTTCTATTATTTTTATTTTTGATAATCGGAGTGTCCGGTCCCGCTTACGTGCATCACGATAAATCCCTGACTCACTAAATATTCTGCAAGTCCAATAAACAAAGAAAAGAAAAACACATCTTTACCACCCCAATACCCTTAGAATTATTTTGTTGGTTGGTAAAGAAGACAATCCACCAAAAAAAAATATATTATAGTTTTGAACTTGAACCTGGACGCAAAAATGGAAGAATTCAGGTTTTGTTCGTTCACTCACTGAATAAAAGTAACTTCGCTTTCAAACAAGAATTTGTATGTTGAAAATAAAAGTCAGATTTAAATAATTTCACAGTTAAGAAAAAATAAAAGTAATTAAAATTTCAAAAAATAAAATCGATTAATGAAACCTATTAAAGAAATCGTTTTTTCAATTAGTAAATCAATTATTATATGTTATTTATTAAGTTCTTTCATGTATTTCTCACTCGGGTTTCTTATTTTCCCTCCTCATTTTACTTTCTTCTCAACGTGAAATAGTAAAATGAGGAGGGAAAATTAAAATCAGAATGAGAAATAGATGAAAGAACTTAATAAAATAAATAAATAATTGATTTACTAAATTAGAAAAAAAGATTGTTTTAATGGGTTTGATTGATCGGTTTTATGTTGTAGGAATTTTTAATTACTCTTATTTGTTCTTAATTGTGAAATTATTGAAATTATTTAAATCTGATTTCTTCTATTTCTGCGTCCAGGTTCAAGTTCAATAGAATCAATACTATAATATTTTGGTGTCTTCTTGACTAACCAGCAAATATAATAGAGAGTTGAAAAACACGTCACGCATGACAAAGCTTGAAGCAGGGCGGCCACAAAAGAATTCAAGGCACGTCTTCCATGAGAACGAACCCAGCCAATATACAATTTTATTTTATTTTGTATTTTTATATGTTAATATTAAAAGTATTTTTTTATGTGTTTTAAAAATAAATTAAAATCAATCACAATCACTATATATTTTAAATAATTGACTTCAACTGTCACATATATTTATTTATAATTTTTTCAAGAAAATCTTGTTTGTATAAAATGATGATTGTTGCCAACCAAGCCTTCAAATAATTATAATAAACGTCATCAAATTTGTTTGTGCAAGCCAGAACAAGCATATAAATATCCCACCAGGCTTGCTTGGTTCTCTCCATTCCTACTCCTACAAGTTTTTACTGAACCACGACCAGAAGAATGAATCAACTACAAGAAAGAATGGGTACTGAGATTCCCACGCTGCCTCTTCTCACCCCATACAAGATGGGAAAGTATAATCTTTCTCACAGGTACTTGATTCCCTTTTGTTTGATGAACAATATGGTTTCATATATATCCATTTTCTTGATGTAGACGACATGCTGTGATCTTAATTGATCAATAAAAACTGATAGTTGGGTATTGAATTTGTTATAAGATCAACCAAAACTTTTGTTGGGTCAAGCTTTAGTTAATCTACCCTATCATAGCTGTTTGTTCTTTGATTTCCTGGTTTTGATCAGACTGTCATCAGCACCTCATGGCCGGGAAATATAATCATGTAAATTTCCAGGTTAAATAAATAATTAATACAATGGATACTGCTTTCTTTGACAAAAATTTTAACTTCGGTGATTGCATATTTTTTTCAGAATTGTCTTGGCACCATTGACTAGACAGAGATTTTACGATAATGTTCCTCATCCGCATACGGTTCTATACTACTCCCAGAGAGCCATGAAAGGGGGTCTTCTCATAGCTGAAGCCACTAATGTTTCTGACACAGCGAAAGGGTAATTCCATCAGCCATGCCACTTTTTGTTGCGTTTATTGGAATAGATCAGAGTGAATTTAATATTTGATTTTCTTACAGACACTTCAGTGTGTTCATAATCTTACATTTGAATATATATAGGCACGTGCATGGTCCAGGTATTTGGACCAAAGAGCAAGTCGAAGCATGGAAACCCACTGTGGATGCTGTCCATGCCAAAGGAGGCATTTTCTTCTGTCAAATTTGGCATGCTGGAAGGTTGTCAAATAGAGGTGAGTTATAGCCTTTAATCTCCATGTTGATAGTAGGTGCTGAGCATATCAATCGGAACTTTCTATTCGAGTCCAAATGATAACAAAGCATTTCAATATTGTTCTTAGTTAAAATGTTCTTCCAGTAACTTTAACGATGACTAATGCTGGCAAAATCATTTTCAAAAGATGAACAAATTAATATGTTATTTAGTTAATATTTCTATGTTATTGGCCTTTCCAGGTTTTCAGCCAGATAGGCAAGCTCCATTCTCTTCAACAGACAAGCCAGTATCTTCTCTAGTTGAAAGCATGGAGTTCACACCTCCAAGGCATCTTAGGACAGATGAAATCCCTCAAATTATCGATGATTTCAGAATTGCAGCATGGAACGCGATAGAAGCTGGTGAACTTTCTTTCTCAGAAACACTGAATTTTCTCACAGGATTTTAAAAAGTGAACAATACATGATTGCACAACAATTTATAAAATTAAGCTTCAATATCCGACCAAAAAGAGAAAAAATAAAGTTTTTGTGCTGGAAATGCAGATAGAGCATCAACAAATTGGGTTTCATAAATAGTATATACCATCATTAAAGCTTGTTTCTATGCTTTCCATAGGTTTTGATGGAATTGAGATCCATGGAGCTTGCATCTAATTGACCAGTTCATGAAAGATCAAGTGAACGACAGAACAGACCACTATGGTGGATCACTAGAGAACCGTTGTCACTTCTCTTTGGAAATAGTTGAGGCTATAGTGAACGAGATAGGATCAGATAAAGTTGGAATAAGACTATCTCCTTATGTAAACTATATGGAATTAGGAGACTTAGATCTTGAAGCACTGGGGCTCTACATGGTCAAATCCTTGAATAAATATAGTATTGCTTAGTGCCACATGGTTGAACCAAGAATTAAGATAGGCTCAGAGAATACCAAATTTTCTGAAAGTCTGCTACCAATGAGGAAAGCTTTCAACAACACATTCATGGTTGTCAGTGGTTATGATAGGAAAGATGGGAACAAAGCTATTGAAGAGAACCGAGGAGACCTTATCGCTTATGGCTACCTGTTCTTGGCTAATCCAGATTTGCCGAGGAGATTTTAACTTGATGCTCCTCTCAACGAGTACAATAGAGAAACATTCTATACACATGATCTTGTTGTTTGCTACACTAATTATCCTTTCCTTGAAGACATTGCTTAGGGTTTTGAGTGACCATATTTGAAACTTGTATTCTGTAATTATTTTAAATTAAGTCGTCTAAATTGTTTTGTGTTTAAATGTTTTGTAAACCATTACAATAGTTGTAATTCGATAATAAAAATAGTTTGAGTTGAGAATAATTAGAAGTCTTAATCTAATAGTTAGCCAACCCTTTCTATATATATGAGGAGGGCAATATACAATCTGAGGTGAAGGATCAACCCGAAGCTTGAGTCGAAAAGCAGTAAATGAAGAAATAGGGAGTGGCTTAGTGAAGACATTTGCAATTGATCTTTAGAGGAAATAAAATGAATATGAATCTCTTTCTTGTCAACTCTATCTCGGACAAAATGATAATCAATTTCAATATGTTTTGTTCGAGCATGAAATATAGGATTTGCAAACAAATATGTGGCACCAAGGTTGTCACACCAAATGGTAGAAGCAAAAATAGTCGGAATCTAAAGATTTGTTGATAAGTACTGAAGCCAGATAACTTCAGCAGTGCCATTGGCTAATGCTTTGTACTCACCTTCCATTAAGAAGGAGAAACAATGCATTGCATATGTAAAACCATGTAATGCCATGTAATGTTGTACCATGAAGATAACGCAAGATGCATTTCACGGCAGCCCAATGAGACTCTGTAGGAGCATGCATAAACTGACATACCTAGTTAATAGCAAAGCAAAATCCGAGCATGTAAAGGTGAGATATTGTACAGTACCCATAATTTGCCGAAAACGAGTAGCATTAGAAAATAATGTATTAGGCATAATGGTGGTTTTGGATGCCGAAATGGGAGTATCAACAGGTTTACAGGATAACATACTAGCTTAAGTGAGATTTCAAGTGTATACTTATGCTGGCAAAGCATAAGACACATACCAGTAGACTAAACCTCAATTTCCAAAATATAATGAACATCACTCAAATCTCGAAGCTTAAATTCTGAGCTTAGTAGCTGAATGAGGTAGTGGAGCAGAATAGAGTTATTACCCGTAAGTAGAATATCATCAATGTAAACCAAAAAATAACAAATATCACTAACTAAGAAGATAAACAATGACATATCCATTTTTAAAGAACAAAAACAAATGGATAATAGGAAATCATTCAGATGAGTGTGCCAACCCCGTAGAGTCTATTTTAACCCATATAGAGATTTATGCAATTGACACACATGAGATGGGAGAGAAAAATCAACAAAACCTGAAGATTGTTTCATGTAAACCTCTTTGTAAAGGACTCTATTTAGAAAGGCATTATAGATGTCAAGCTGATGAATTTTCCAACCACTCGAGACTGCAATAAAGAATACTAATCTGATGGTTGCCTGTTTGATGAAAGGAATAAAAGTTTCAGAGTAATAAATACCTTCTTGCTGAGTGAAGCCCCTAGCAACCAGACACGCCTTATACCTCTTAATGTTACCATCAAATCTATGCTTAATCTTGTAAACACACCGGCTACCAACAACATTCATGGACGGATGAAACGACACTAAAGTCCATGTTTTGTTTATGTGTAAGGCCTGAATTTCCTCACACATAGCACTATGCCACGCCTTATATTTGTTAGCATCATGGAAAAAAAGTAGCTCATGCGATGGAGGAGAAGGTACCCGATTAAAGGGGGTAGCAGATGTTACTGCCATGGTGGTGGACAACGCTATCTTGGGTTGTCTTAGACGAAGAACCATGGGGTGTTTAGGGGTAGCTGGACATGGAGTAGCATTACCTTTACCTAGAATGTGTTGAAGAGGATAAGAGGAGAGGTTAACACAAAGTTGCAAACTAGGTAGTGAATCCATGGAGGTGCTAGTCTGCACTTCAAACTTTGGTGAGGTTGTGACAAGATTGAAAAATTTTAGTTGCAAACCCTGGTTGGCTGCTACTGCATCCTACAATGGAGAACTTGTTCCTACACAATAATCATTGGAAATACAAGTATGTGGTGACAATATGGCACTGTGGGAATGTGAGGTATGGGCAATTGAAAGATGGGCAAGGGGGCAGTAGTTTGGTGCAATAGAGGGCAAAGGTGGGTTGTGGGTGATACCAATTGGGGAATTAATGCACTGAAAAAATGAAGTTCGTGCAAGGATGGAAGATAGGTAGGTGTTATAGGTAGTACCGGGGATGTATGACCTATTCATACTTTATAAAAAGGAAAGATGTTTTCATGAAAACGAATGTGACAAGAGATATTAAAACGATCAGACGCTACATCAAGACACCGATAACCAAGATGAGACGAGCTATAGCCTAAAAGCATACAAGGAGAAGACCAAAAATCCAATTTATGAGCATGATATGGATGCAAAAGTAGAAAACAAGGATACCCAAAAGTACATAGAAAGTTATAATAACGAGTGTGATGAAACAGACACACAAAAGGACATTTATTTTGAAGAACATGAGTAGGCATGCAATTAATAAGGCATACTAATGAAGTTCATATATAATAAATCAAAAAGTAATTGTTAATATTTTCATAAAAGCTCTAGAAAAATATGGCACGAGTAGAAAAAAATTTTAAATATAATTTTATAATTTTATATATAGTAAAATTTATGTTAAATTAAAAAAAAAATAAGTAAAAAAAAGAGTCCAAGAGCCATTTAAAAAAGACTAGGGTGTGGTCCTAGGCTTAGGAGGACAAATCAACAGAACTATCCTAATCATTAAATTGGACAAAAATCGTGTTATCAACTATTACTTTTAAGCTATCTCCAATGATGATTGGGAAATTAGGAGTCAAGTTTTTATATTTTAAAACCTAAACTTGAACTTATTTTTACATGAAAGCACCCTAAAAACATTAGTGTAATCCTTATAAACCTATTTCAATCATAAAATACCCTTTAATACATTTAAGAATAAAAAATTAGAGTAAATAAAAAACTTTTATGAGCATCAGCATACTTTTTATAATTTATTTAAAGGATAAAAGAACTTTCTTTGATTTTTTCTCTCCAAAATGAATTCCTTAACATCTTATTAATAAGTTGAATATGGGTAGCTAAAAGTTTTATCTTTTCATCCTTTTATCAAGAGATTTTCTCTCTCATCTCTTAACATCTAAATACTAAAGAACAAGAAAAATAAAGGCTCATGATCAATATGTGAACTCTTGCTTAACAATTGCACTATTGATTTGATAGAGCAAACCACAATTCAATTGAATCTTAGGTTATTATAGTAAAAAAGTTTTGTTTCATCTAACATGAAAATGAGACCTATGAAAATTAGTGGAAAATTTAAAACATGGAGTCACAACGTAGTACTTAAAGAAAACAAAGAATCTTAAAATATACAATGGTTCAAAAAATTTCCACCACATTCATAATTATGACAATAACTAAGAATGGAATAAATTTCATCATTTGGTACACATATACGGATAACATGATTGGAACCAATTTTCCAAAGATATGCCTCATCCTGTATATAATACTTGGAGTCATTCTTTGTTTTGTACTTCTTTTCTTTATTTAATTCATTAAGTAAGATTCCTGTAACAAAAAAAAATAATAATGTCAGCATACCATAATTCCTTACCTTGTAAATGCAATAGTTGCTCATTAGAGAATGTCTTAGCAATTAGCAACATATCTTTCTCATTCACAATTCTGCTCAAATGGTTTTCCCTAGAATGTTTAGCTCCTTTTTTATCCTAGATTTCCTAATCAAACTCTTGCAACAACAAAATCTAGCGTATAAGCCTTGATTTGGATTCCTACTTTGATAATAAGTACTTAAGGGCTGCATGATTTGAGAAAACACTCACTTTATATCCTAACAAATATGATCTAAACTTGTCCAAGAAAACACAATAGCTAAAAGCCCTTTTTGTTGTTGTTGAATAATTACATTGAGTCGAGTTTTGTGTCCTCGAAGCATAGCAAATAACATGGCTTTTCTTTCAATTTTGTTGGCCAAGTACAACTCCTATGGCATGTTTAGTTGCATCACAAATGATTTCATAGGGTATCTCCCAATTTGGTGGTTGTACGATTGGTGCTAAGGTGAGGAGCTCTTTTAATTTGTCATATGCTATTCCACAATTTGCTTCAAAGTTGAAAGACATGTGATTTTGCAACAGTCGAGATAGTGGTTGTGCAATCTTCGATAATCCTTGATGAACTACCTATAGATACCTTCATGAACAAGAAAACTATGAATTTCCCTCACATTAATAGGATAAAGTAAACTTGTAATCAAATCAACTTTTGCTTTGTCAACCTCAATACCTCTAGCCGAAAGCATATGACCAGTTAGACCATGAAATGACATTTTTAATAGTTTAAAACCAAGTTTGTGTTAATGAATCGTTTCAAAACCTTATTTAAGTGATCTAAACATTAATAAAAATAATTGTCATAAACAATAAAGGCATCCATAAAAAAATCAATGTAATATTCAATCAAGTCAAAGAAAATGGTCATCATACATCTTTGAAATGTACTTGGGGAATTGAACAATCGAAAAGGCATACTTCGATAAGAAATTGTTTCAAATGGACAAGTAAAATTTGTCTTTCCTTGGTCTTATTTGAGCTATAACTATTTTATAGTAACTAGAAAATTCATCTAAGAAATAGAAAAAATGACTTGTTAGTCTTTCAAGCATTTCATCTATGAAAGAAATTGGAAAATGATCCTTTCTTGTGTGAGTATTTCTACTTCCTGAAGTCAATACACATTTTCACACATTTTGCACTCTCATAGTGATAAGTTTGTTTCGTTAGTTAGGAACAAGAGTGAGACCGGTCTTCTTAGGAACTACATGCACTAGACTTACCCATGGACTATCAGATACTGGATAAATAATCCCTTGGTTCAATAACATGAAAATTTCCTTAATAACAACCTCCTTCATTGTTGGATTAAGTTTGCGTTGAGGTTCCCTCATGGGTTTGGCATCACTGTTGAGCAAATTTATGTGCATACAAAGAGGAGGGTTGATCCCTTTAATGTCCGCCAATATCTAACCAATTGCTATCTTGTGTTCCCTCATATTCCTTAATAATTTATCCTCATGAACCTAGCTTAAATCATTCACAATAATGAATGGAAGTGTTTCATCTTCTCTGAAGTACACATACTTCAAATGTGTGGGTAAAATGTTTAACTCCAACTTCGGTGCTTGCACAAGAGAAGGTAGATCTTTTACATGTGAACTTGGTATTCAACATGTTAGCTAGTCCACATGTTAGGCTTTGTATGCAATGAATGCAAGGACATAATTGCTTCTCTCATGTCTTCATCAATTTCCCTCCTTGCGTCCTTATTTGTCTTGCTTTGTTACAACACTAAGTTCAACCTATCCTTCATAAGATTCAACTCAAAATCATCTTGCACCATGGGGTCAATAACATCAATATGAAAAATAGATTCAAAATCTTCAGGATATTTCATAACATCAAAAATATTAAATGTTGTTGTTTCTCCATCAAATTGAAAATAAAGTACCCTTATGCCCATCAATCTTAGTTCTGGTTGTTTTCATGAATGGTCTACCTAACAATATATGAGTTGAATTTAAGGCACAATCACCATCCATGTCAATGATATAAAAATTTGCAGAAAAAATTAATTCATTGATTCTAACTAGAACATCCTCAACAATACCTTTAGGGTATGCATTAGACTTATCTGCTAATTGAACTACTACCATTGTTTCCTATAAGGGTCCTAGATTCAAAACTCTATAGATTGAAAGAGGCATAACATTTGCTGACACTTCTAAATCTAGCATTGCCCTTCCTAATGGATAATTGCCAATCACACATTGAATATTGAACATACCTGGATCCATGTAGTTTTTAGGCAATTTTCTTTGTATTATTGCTGATACATTCTCTCAAACTCTGATTTTTTCTTTAGTTTTTAACATCCTCTTATTGGTGCACAATTCCTTGAGAAAATGGCATAATGTGGAATTTGCTTGATTGCATCCAACAATGGAATGTTGACCTCAACCTTCCTAAAGGTTTCAAACAATTCATGCTCCCCCTCCTCTATCTTTGTCTTCGCCAACCTCCTAGGAAATGGAGGTACAACTAACATATTTGGCTTATGAAAAGTTGATTCAATACTTACCTTATTACTTGAATTTGGAAAAGGGGACTCAAGTAGTGTGTTTCCTTCTTTTCTAATTGCCTTCGGTACCCTCAACCTTGGTAGTGAGGTCTACGCCTCCTTACAACTTTTAAGCACTATTGAATTAGCATTTTCCCATGGATTAACTTCCGGTTGAGTTGTTACCCTTGTTAGACTAAATTTTGCCTAATGACTTCGCTAGCTATGATACTTAAGTTTCAAAATTTTGGATGCTAACTCTTGTCTCCTGTTGGAACAAATGGGTGTTAGTTGCTATAGACTTGACAATTTTCATCTTGAGACATACCTGAGCTTGATGCTTAGTGAGGTGGAGAGGCTGCTTATTTTGACCGAAAGTAGGGAATTGTTACTGATTATGGGGTTGTCCATACCTCAGGTTTGGGTGGTTTCTCCAACTCGGGTTGTACTGATTTGAATATAGGACATGGTTCCTTGGTAGGTTACTTGATTGTGCATCAAAAGTATCGTTAAGTCTCTTATTTTACATATGTATTTATTGTTTTTATTTGGGATTTTATAATAATTGATGTGCTTTTTAGTAATGAATTTCTTTTAATGTTTCGACAAGTTTTTGGAGCTTAAATGAATTATTACAGGAAATTTAAACGTTGAAATTTAGAAGAAAGAATTGGAGGAGAAATCTATGGAAAACTGGAGGGAAGATTGCTACTTTATCTTGGGTCAAAAAGAAGAAAGATTCAGCTAAAAATGAGGAAGAAAATCAGGCAAAAAAATCTTCTCCAAGTTGCCAAAATAATAAGTTTTCCAGAACACCTTTCGGCATTTCAGTCATAACTTTTGACTTCCGAGCTGCAAATTATATGGTTTTTAATGTTCTAGAAAGCTAACAGAAAGGCCTATAAATATGTGTCTAATAGCCTTCTCTAGAAAATGCTTATAAAGAGGGTTAAATGGCAGTCCAATGTTAGCATCAAATCGGGCACAAAAATATTCTCCAAGTTGCCAAAATAATAAGTTTTCCAGAACACCTTTCGGCGTTTCAGTCATATCGTTTGACTCCGATATCCAAATTATATTTTTTTAATTTTATGTAAAGCTAACATAAAGGCCTATAAATATGTGTCTAATAGACGTCTCCAAAAATCGCTCAGAAATAGGGTTAAAGTGCAGTCAAAGTTAGCATCAGATCTGTCTTGCAATATTTTGTGAGATTGTGTTTTGCTCTTCTTGTTTTAGATTTCGGTTTTATTTTAGTTGTAAAACTTATTATTTCAGTTTGATTCAAGTTATTTCATGTTTATTAGAGTGTTATTATATATAATTATGGTTGGCTAATCTCTTTCTTGGATCCAAATCAAGGATGATGGTGATTGAGGTGAGTTCTTTAAGATATGAATGAATCCTAATGTCTATCTTCACATTTTCTTCATGAATGTTTTGTTATTGCAAAGAAATTTTAGAAATCATATAAGTAATGTTATAATTTTGAATTTTTATGAACGAAACTTAGTTTTGCTATAGAGATTGCTTGATTCAATGTCTTCCTTAATATGAAAACACTCGTGCTTGAATGAGTAGCAGGAAGAGCTTTCTATTGTTTTCTTGATGGATACTCAGGCTACAACCAAATTGAGATTTCATTAGAAGACCAAGAAAAAACCACGTTCACTTGTTCTTTTGGTACCTATGCTTATAGAAGAATGCCCTTTGGCTTGTGTAATGCACCAACCACTTTTCAAAGGTGTATGATGAGTATTTTTAGTGACATGGTGGAAATTGTTTTGGAAGTTTTCATGGATGATTTTTCAGTTTATGGGGATTCTTATGAGTTGTGTCTAATGCATTTAGAAAAAGTTCTTGAAAGGTGCGAGGAGAGCAATCTTGTACTTAATTGGGAGAAGTGTCATTTTATGGTGACACATGGCATTGTCTTAGGTCACATTGTCTCTTCAAAAGGGATAGAGGTAGATAAGTCAAAAGTTGAAGTCATTCAAAAATTATCTACCCCCAGGACTGTGAAAGATGTGAGATCCTTTTTAGGACATGCTGGTTTTTACCGAAGATTCATTCATTCATTCAGTACCATTGCCAAACCATTGTGTAACTTGTTGTCACAAGTTGCCCAATTTGATTGGACATCAAAATGTCAAGAAGCTTTTCAAAAGTTTAAAGGGTTGTTGACCACTACACCCATTATGCAAGCTCCTGATTGGTCTTTACCATTTGATCTGATGTGTGATGCTAGTGATTTTGCAATAGGTGTTGTTTTAGGGCAAAGAAAAGGTAAGAAACCTCATGTAATTTATTATGCTAGCAAGACTTTGAATGATGCTCAATTGAATTACATTACAACTGAAAAAGAACTCTTAGCTGTGGTATTTACTTTAGACAAATTACGGTCTTATTTGGTTGGATCTCTTGTTATTGTTTTCACTGATCATGCAGCATTGAAATACTTGCTCACAAAACAAGATTTCAAGCCACGTTTGATTCGATGGATCCTCCTACTCCAAGAGTTTAACCTTGAAATTCGAGATAAAAAAGGAGTAGAGAATGTAGTGGTGATCATTTATACCGCTCTTTCAAGCTATGCGAACATAGTAGATGAATCTCCAATAAATGAACTCTTTGTTGATGAAAATTTATTTTTTGCAGGTAATGTCTCCTACATTGGCTCTCCATGGTATGCTGACATAGCAAATTACCTAGCCACAAGTCAGATTCCTTCTCATTGGTCTAAACTTGACAAACATAAATTCTTGCGCAATGTGCGTACCTTTTTTTGGGATGACCCCTACCTATTTAAATACGGCCTTGACCAAATTGTTGGGCGGTGCATCCCTGATCATGAAATTCCAAGTGTCATTAATTTTTGTCATCCATTAGCGTGTGGTGGGCATTTCTCTTCCAAGAAAACCACTACCAAGATCTTGCAGTGTGGTTTTTATTGGCCCACCATGTTTAAAGATGTTCATGCCTTCTGTGTTGCATGTGATCGATGCCAACACCTAGGTAACCTCACTCGGCGTAACATGATGCCCCTTAACCCCATTCTTGTTTTGGAAATATTTGATTGTTGGGGGATTGATTTCATGAGACCTTTTCCAAGTTCATTTGGTTACCAATTCATCCTGGTGGTTGTTGATTATGTGTCTAAATGGGTGGAGGCCATTGCATCTCGAACCAATGACCATCGAGTTGTGGTTAAATTCTTGAAAGAACATATTTTCTCTCGTTTTGGCATGCCCAGGGCAATGATTAGTGATGGGGAAAACATTTTTGTAACAAGCCTGTTGGGACTCGATGAGAAAATATGGTGTGATTCACAAGGTCGAGTACTCTTATCACCCACAGACTAGTGGCCAAGTTGAGTTGGCAAATAGGGAAATCAAGAACATTTTAGAGAAAACAGTCAACCCAAACCATAAAGATTGGTCCTTACGACTAGTCGATGCTTTGTGGGCATATCGCATTGCTTACCAGACCTCTTTAGGAATGTCTCCTTATAGGCTAGTTTATGGAAAGTCTTGTCATTTCCCTATTGAGATTGAGCATCGTGCATATTGGGCCATTCGGTAATTCAATGACAATGAAAATGAGATTGAAAAAATAGAAAACTTCAATTGGATGAATTAGAGGAGTTGAGAAATGATGCATTCGAAAATGCAAAAATTTCAAAACATAAGATGAAAACTTTGCATGATAAACATATACTTAGAAAATCCTTTCATGTTGGTCAAAAGGTTCTCTTGTATAATTCACGATTACATCTATTTCCTGGAAAGTTGAGAACAAAATGGATTGGTCCATTTGTGATTAAATCCATCTCCGAGCATGGTGTCGTTGAGGTAGAAAATCATAAGAATGGAAATGTTTTCACAAGAAATGGTCATCGATTGAAACCTTATCTTGAAAACTTTGTGGTTGAAGTTGAGACATTGGATCTTGAAGATCCAATGCCATTGCTGTATCAGAAGTAATGTGTTTTTATTTAATTTTTTATTTAATTTTGTTTTTTCTCTCTCTCTTATTCTTCCAACTCTTATTTACTTGTTCATGCATTAGGGACAATGCATTATTTTAAGTTGGGGGGTATGAGGTTTTGTTTATTTTCAAAAAAAAAATGGTTTTATATTTTCTTTTAGTTGCGATATACAGAGTTAAAAAAGAAGAAGAAAAAGCGCAAGCAAGAAGTCAACTCAAGCCCAATGCAATCTGACATTCATCCTTGAAAAAAGGGAGTAACAGTTTGCTAATCTTTATTCTTATCTTTTCTTTTTTTACATTAAGGATAATGTAACACTCGTTTATTCTTAAGCAATAATCATCTTCATGTTTTAGATCTTCATTGTAATATCTTCCGATCTAATATCACCATCGTTGATATTATGTTGAGTTATCTTATATATGTTGAAGGATTCACCAACACATCACCATTAAAATTGATTTGGAACCAAGACTTACCTTTTCTTGTCATTTAAAATGTATTTACTCTCTTTTATCTTAGAAAACAAATCCATTCATTATTCTCCTAAAATATTTTTGTTGTTAACTAGCTTAATTTCTAAATCTAGCTCTCTGTGGATATGACCTTGATCTTACCGAGTTAATTGCTACATCGCACACTTATGCACTTGTGAGTTAAAACAAGTCGATCATAACCAAACCCACTTACAACATTCATTTGAGGAATTACATCCTCTTGTAGTTGGGGGCACATGTTAGTAAAGTGATCTGGAAAGGCACAAATGCCACGAACTTTGGTCTATCTTACATGTCCCAAAACTACCTGTTTAACCAAAGAGGTAAGTTTTGAAAGTGTGGTTTCAAATTAGAATTGTTAAGGAATAATATCAATCATATTCTAGAGCCTCACCTAATGGCTTAAACTTTTAGGTGAGATGGTTCCTTAACATGGTATCAAAGCCTTGTTGACCTAACGGTCATGAGTTCGAATCTCACCACCCTCATTCTATCTGATAAAAATCAAGCATAAGGTAGAGTGAGCCTGTGTGCATGTTTCAAACCCAAAAGGCTTTCACTTGAGGGTGTGTGTTAGGGAAAAATATAAATCATATTCTGAAGCCTCACCTAATAGCTTAAGCTTTTAGATGAGAAAGTTCCTTAACAAGAATGACTCACCTCGCTTACCTTTCTAGGATTGTGGTGTCACGATGATGTTTTTTAGCGCTTCGCACCCCGCCATTCCTGGAGGGGAGAAAAGATACTCGGTGAAAAGGAGATGATTTTATAGTGATTTTATAGTCGTGGGATAAATTTGCAATTACTCACTACATCAAAAAAAATATAGCCTTTGTATTGAGGATCATAGCCTAAGAAAACACATAATGTAATCTTGGGTTGTAACTTATTATTGACACAAGGACGCAAGAAGGGGAAGCAAGCACAACCAAAGATTCACAAATGTGTAAGAATTGGAGCAGACTTAAACAAAATTTCATAAGGGGATTGATGATGGGTAACTGGTGAAGGCATTCGATTAATGAGATACACTGCTGTATGAACAACATAAATCCAAAATTTAAGAGGTAATTTAGCATGTTGAAGTAAAGTATAGGTTGTTTCAACTAAATGACGATGCTTACGTTCAACAAGGCTATTTTGTTCAGGAGTATATGGGCATGATTTTTGATGCACAATTCCTTTATTTGTAAGAAAAAGTTGGAAGGCTTTACTCATATATTCACCACCACCATCACTTTGAAGTGTTTGAATGGGACAAGCAAAGTGAGTTTGAACATAATGATAAAACGCAGTGAATACAGAACAAACATCACTTTTATTTATCAAAGAAAACAACCAACAGTACCGTGAACATTCATCAATGAATGTCACATAATATCGAAAGCCATCAACAGATACGCACGGGGAAGGTCCCCACACATCACTATGAACAATATGGAAAGGAATTACAGATTAATTTGAACTGGAATAAAATGGAAGTTTGGTAAATTTGCCTTTAAAAAACTATGACACATTGACGAAACAGGATCAACTGAACAATGAATATTAGCCTTGTTTAACATCAAGGTAGTTATTCTATTTATAGGATGCCCTAACCTGCTATGCCAAGTGGAAGACTGCACTAATTGACCCAAAAAGGATCGAGGCTGAGATCGAAGGTGGAATAGACCAGACTTGGCAGAAATGAATGGCAAGGGATAAAGTCCATTATCACAACACCCTTTGTAGATTATCCTCCCTGTGGCCTTGTCCTGAATCCAAAACCAAAATGCATCAAAGATTAGTCTATAATTATTATCCAAGCACACACGATGCACTGATAAAAGATTTTGTGTCGGTTTAGGGACATATAACACACATTGCAGCTTAATTGGAACAGAAGCAGGACTTGTGGAAACAACAGAATTTCCAACATGTGACACCAACAAACCTTCACCATTGGCTGTCTGCACTGCATCATTGGAAGGATAGGGAGCTGCTATTGACAGATTACTCAAATCAGAAGTCATATGATTTGTAGCTCCTGAGTCTGTAAGCCACATTTAACAAGAGGACTGATTTGAATGCATAGGCTACATGGCATGAACGGGAGTAGACTGAGTTGATGAGAGATTGGCAGATCCAACACACTGATTGGGATACAACAAAGTATTCATGGCCTGAATAGCAGGGGAGGAAGGAGGGCAAGAAGGTGGATGAGAGGAATAATGTGTAGAGCCACTAAAATTAGGGCCACTGTCATTGTAAAATCAATACCATGTAGTATGGTTAGTTTTGCCACAGATATTGCACTTACTTCTATCTTCTCTTCGAAACTCACAATCAAGAGCAATATGCATTTCTCTGTTGCATACCTGACATACTGGCCAAGATGCATGTTGTTGCATATGTGGTTTAACAAAGTACCGAGGCCTCTGGGTAACATTACGCATACCCTGATTAAATATCCCCTTACCCTGTCTCTATGGAATGTCTTAAATGCATTATTATCATAAGAATGAAAAGACTTTGGCCTATCATGCTAATGAATAACAGGAGACAGAGTAGGTTTAGAAGCAGAGATGGTATGCATAGCAAGCATATAAGAAGGCTCAATGACAATAGATTCCACAATCTTCTCCTCAGCAAGCAATTGTGACCGAAATTCTTTCAGAGTAATCACACTATCCCTTCCTCTAATGACACATCGAAATGTGTTGTATTATGATGGAACACCATTTAATGCCAAAATGAAAATAACCTCATCAGAATAATGCACACCAGCAGCAGTCAAGTAATCCCGAGCTTCCTTAATCTTAAGGAGATATTGACTAACAGAATCAACTCCTTTTCTAATATTCTGCAAGTTTGACTTCATCTGGAAAATATTTTTTTTAGACACTATTGAAAACTGTTCCACCAAACATGTCCATAGATCCTTAGCACTAACACTACCAATTGCACAAGACATAGCAATTGGAGATAATGTTGCTGTAATCAATTGCATAACTGCCCTATCATGCAATTTCCAAATTAAAACATCATCACTTTCAACTGAAGAAGAAGAGGAGGAGGAATTACCCTTGTGCCGTCTCAGAAACATCAGTGGCTTCAGCTATGAGAAGACCTCCCTTCGTGGCTCTTTGGGAGTAGTATAGAACTGCATGTGGCTTAGGAACATTATCTTAAGATCTTTGTCTAGTCAACGGTGTCAGGACAATTCTGAAAAAAAAATGTAATCACCGAAGTAGTTATGATTAAAATGTTAGTAAAAAAACCAGCATCCATTATATTTCCTGGCCATGAGTTGCTGATGACAGTCTGAACAAAACTAGAAAATCAAAGAACAAACGAATAACTATGATAGGGGTAAATTACCTAAAGCTTGACCCGATAGTAACTAAGATAAAAATTTTAGGATGATCTTATAAAAAACCCAAAACACCGAATGAAACAGAAAAGACTTCACAGAAGAATTTTAAATTTAAAGCAGCAGGTTGCTGCTAAAAAGAGAAAAGCAAATTGAGATCACAACATGTCATCTACATCAAGAATAATATAAACCATATTCTGGTCTCATCTAATAATCAAGTTAAGCTCTTAGGGGAGATGGTTCCTTAACATGATATCATAGTTTTATTGACTCAACGGTCATGAGTTCGAATCTCACCATTCCTATTATATTTGATAAAAAATCAAGCACAAGGTAGTGTAAACCTATGCAAGTTTCAAGTCTAAAGAGCTTTCACTTAAAAGGATGTTAAAAAATAATATAAATCATATTCTAGGATCTTATCTAACAGCTCAAGATTTTAAATGCAATGGTTTATTAAGAACATAAGTAATCAAGTACCTGTGGGAGAGATTATACTTTCCCATCTTGTATGGGGTGAGAAAAGGCAACGTGGGAGTCTCATTAACCATTCTTTCTTGTAGTTGATTTATTCTTCTTGTGGTGGTTCACTAAAAACTTGTAGGAGAAGGAATGGAGAGAACCAAGCAAGCCTGGTGGGCTATTTTTTGTTCGGATTGAAAGAAATTGTAGATAATTGAACAAATGAAAGAAGAATGGAGTTTAGAGACCGGAAGAGGGAGAAGAGAGAAAAGAGAGAGAGAATGAAATTTTGAATTTATTTTCTATTGCAATCTTTTAACACACACATGTTATGTGTTTAGTAGTTTTACATACACATTTCAAATACCATAGACTACCATCATGTATATTCTAGAATACACTTTCATTATTCTATAATATTCATTCATTTACACTCTAACATCCCCCCTCAATCTCTTGCTTTGATAAACCAAACATGAGATTGTAGCAATGAAAACAAAACACATGAGTACTTAACCCTATTTAATAGAAGTCAATTTGGAAAAGAGAAACAAGAAAATAGAAAGATGAGTTTGAATTTCATCGAGAAGATTATGAGAATTTGAGAGATTGAGAAGAAGAAACGAGAGGGAAGAGAAGGGATATAATTTTTTTGAATTTATTTGTCTACTTAAGTTTTTCATTTGTTGATGAATTTCAGAAGAGTGGGAAGAAGCGGGACGGGAGATATGGGATAAAATTTGTTTAAATTTCATTTGTCTATTTAATTTTTTCTCAAGTTTTTCATTTGTTTATGAATTTCTTAATTTGTGTAAGAATTCATCTTCTACTTCTCGATGATTTCTTTTTTTTCTCTTTCTTTCCTCTTTTTTTTCTCGATTTTATTATTATTATTATTATTATTATTATTATTATTATTATTATTATTATTATTATTATTATTATAACCAATCAAAACAAAGACAGATACTACAAACCACACCAACAAATCATAAAAACCAGGGTTTCTAGTACCCCTACCCTCTCTTTCTAACCTCTTCATTTACATAACACTCAAACGGCGCAAGTAGCTATTGCAGCCAATCCAGGAGTCCTCTACCGCCGTGCTCTTAAATACACCTTTAATTGGGTAGTCCATCGCCAACTCTTTTATGAAGACGTCGATATTCAAATTAGGTTCGAAACAAGCAAACAGGTGGAAGATCCGGATACAATTGATAGAGTGATAGCTTCAACAGTGAAAAGCCTTTAGAGGAGAGAGGGAACAGAGGACAAAGAGACATTAGCATCGTAACAGTAATAGCAGCTGGCTAAAGGTAAATCATGGAAAGGATTTTCCAATGAGACAGCTCTAGAAGGCTTGAGAAGCAAGTCTTCGTAAGAAGCAGAGAAAGGAACCATGTCAAGGTTGTGAGGTTGTCGATTGCACAGATCTTGATTGTGATTTTGTAGAAGCAGAAGACTGTATTGAGGTAAGCTTACAGGAACAAGAAGTTCTATGTGTGTGCACTCCTCTACACGTGCACGATGGTGCTCGCTTTGCTGCTGCTTTATTTAAGCTTCATTTTTCTTTTTTTTTTTCTTGCTCTGCTGCTGCTTTGTGTGAGCTTTAGTTTTGTTGTGCTAAATTTAAATGCAGTAATTTGTTGCGCAAAGATGGGAGAGTGGAGAATTTGAAATGTATGCTGAAATGCAGTCTCACGGATGAACAAGACAACAACTAAATGAGGAGCAACATCACTTCTTATGCGTGTTGAGACCAATATATTGCTTAAGAGTCCGATGAATGAAGGGAAATTGCATTCTACTGGTTTGCATCAACTTAAAATTGATACTAGGAAGAGTATTATTGAGTGGAGGATTGAAAAGGATGAAATTACCACAAGGAATAAATGAGGAGCAACAGCGACATGGATGATCATCTTAATCTTTAGCTCGAAAATTCAAAGAGTCTCAATTGAAGAAGCCGCAAAGGATCATAAGAAAAAACTTGAACGATGTGCTTTCTTCAGCTGTAGATTTTTTTTTGAATGATCCATTGAATAATCAAATTACAGAAGCTTAGATCAATTCATGCGCTAGCATAATAACTTTTTTTTTGGTAATGATCAGGGCATAAGCCCTTCTAAACTAAACGAGGAAAAGTAGACCCAATAAGGCCATAGTACAATAAGGAATACAGCCCTGATGGAGGATCGATAATAATATTTGTCCCTCTATCTAATAACTCTCTAGTTAATCCAAAATTTGCCAACCAGATAGCCACACAATTGGCCTCTCTGTAAACATGTAAAATTTCAAACTCCCACTCTTTACTCACCATATTTTTAATTTGCATAATTAAATTATAATTTTTATCAACTCACACTATCCCCAGTTATAAATCGTACTACTAGCATAATAGCTTTGATACCATGTTAAGATTAAGAGGGGTATAATTGAACAAATTAAGAGAAAGAAGAATGGAGTTAGTTTAGACACCAGATGAGGGAGAAGAGAGAAAAGAGAGATAGAATAAAATTTTGAATTTATTTTTTGTTGTAATCTTTCTACACACACATCCCATGTGTTTAGTAGCTTTATATACATATTTCAAATATCGTATAATATCATTATGTATATTCTAGAATACACTTTTATTATTCTATAATATACATTTATTTACTCTCTAACATTTATATGCTTATTTTGGCTTGAAAAAGAAAAAAATTGTGATGACGTTTGTAGGAAAGTATTATAGAGAGGACAAATTTGAAAGGTGGAATCCATCTTCGTAACTATAAAAGGAAATTCCTTGGACTATTATTATTATTATTATTATTATTATTATTATTATTTGAAGGATTTGTTGGCGACAATTATCATTTTATACAAGCAAGATTTTCTTGAAAAAATTATAATTAAATATATATGACACTAAAAGAGGGTCTATACACTGAATTTCAAAAGTGTTTTTGAATATATATATATATATATATATATTACTTTAAATTAATTTTTTATGGTGTTTTTAGATTTTTTTAATGTGTTGATATCAAAAATAATCTTTAAAAAAAATATATATTATTTTGATGTATTTCTAAACAAATAGTACTTTCAAAAGCAATTTCAATCACACTACAAAACAGTCACAAAATCAATTATTTTAAATATATAGATTGAGATTGTTATTAAAATATTATAAAAAAACAAATAAAAATAATATTATTTTATTTCAAAAACAATTGTATATTGGCTGGGTTCGTTGTTCATATGAAAGATGTCCCTCGAATTCCCCGCCCCCCGCTACAAGCTTTGTCATGCATGAAACAATCCACCAAAAACATTATTATATGTTTTTTATGTATTAATTTGGTATCACGTGCGACATAATAAGTTCCTGATATCTGCCTTTTAGTAGCAATCTACTTAGCAGTATCCTCATCTTCCTCATTAACATAATAAATAATCATCAATTAGTGTTTCTCTCGGAATACAGTTGAGTTTGCTTTTAAAAACAAATTATTCAGAAATATATTAAAATAATTTTTAATTTTTAAATTTTTTAAAACAGTGAATAATCTAAAAATATTAAACAAAATTAACATAACTGAAAAAAATAAAAATAAAATTGATTTTTTTCAAACAGTCCAATAGTCAAATGACATTTGTCCTAACCTCCGCCCCGATAATCAAAGGCTGCTGAACTTTATGATATCGGTCATACATGGAGTGCTGCAATAATGGTTATGGTCTATTTATGGACGTCCCTATAATTATACACACTTTATATGATTTGATAAGCGTAATGAAAAAAAAATATCAGTATAGTTTTGGTTTGTACCGTGGTGTATTTTTTCTATTATATTATCTATTTTTAATTATGATGCATTTTTGTTTTTTTTTCTATTTATAAAGAATATTTTTTTATTTAGTATTCTTATGTTTTTTCTAGTTTTTCCTATATAAAAAGTAGTAATAGTTTTTTAACAAGTAGAAACACGAATAAAAATAAAATATTTTGGCTATTTTTATACTCATAATTTTTTTATGAGTATAATTTTTTTTATAGTGAATGTTATTGCTAAACTGAAATATTTGAATACAGTATATACATTACCTATAATATAAACGGCGTGGGCAAAACACTGTGCACTGTTTTGTCCACGCCATTATATATATATATATATATATATATTTCTTGGTTTTTTGTATTAATTCTTTTGGTTTTTTTTGGATAATATTTATATTTTGTCCATATTTATATATTTAGATTTTATTTTATTTTTTGTCAGGATTTTATTTTTATTACTCTCCGTTCTGAAATTTTAATTTATATTGGTTACACTGTATTTTATTTTTTTAAAATTCCTTATTATTTTTTTGTTCAAAGATTTTGATTTGTTGCAGTTTTATCATTCAATTGAAATTATATATATATATATATTGTTTTTTTTTTATCTTGACACTTATTCTTTTAATTTTTTATTTAGTATTGATTCTTTTCTTTTCTATTTTTTTTTATCTTTCTTGGATAATGTTTATTTTTTGTCCATATTCATTCATTTAAATTTTTGGTTTTTATTTTGAATTTTTGTCATTTTATTTTTTATTGAGATTTTATTTTTATTCAGTTCAATTATGAAATTTTAATTTATGTTTGTAATCATTTTAAAATTAATATTGCTATATATTTTTTTGTTATCTATTATTTTTATCTAATTTTCATATTAAATGATTTTATGACTTTACTGTTTGTACAATAATAGTGATTTTTTTTATATTTTTTGAAAAATTATTTTTTAAAATTATTCAGGTTAATTTAATCATTTTAATTGTTGTAGTAATGATAATAACAGTAATGTGGGGATGAATTTTCAATTTTTATGTTTTTTTCTTTTTGGAGATAGAAAATTAACTACTTATTTTTGTTATTTAATTAATACAGATTCTTTCAAAATTTATATTTTATTTGTTGTGTTTAATTTAAATTGAATTATAGAATAAATTCATCTTAATACAATGTATTCAATAATTAAGATATCTGAATCTTCTTGTTTTTTTTATAATGATAATTTTATATTGGTTATTTCATTGAAACCTATTAAACAAAAAAAATTATATCCATTTAAAATTTATATATTTTATAGAAAATTTTTACTTCACAAGATTTTTACACAAATTTATTATTTTGTTCAAATTTATATTATAATAAAAAAATAACAAATAATTAATATTTGTTTATGATAAAAAATATAATTCCGGCAGTCCCAAACTGACCACAACTCGTTATCTGCTTCCACAGTCCCAAACTCACACGTTAGAACAGAAAGTCCAAAGGTACCGATCTGGAAAATATTTATTTGTATGTATGTTAATGAAATCAGATCTCTAAAAAAAACGTTGAAGAGAGCAGAAGCAGCAGCAATAACACCGCTAGTATGGCTGCAAAACAGCCCACTATTCCTCTACTCACTCCATACAAGATGGGAAACTTCAATCTTTCTCACAGGTACACTCTTCTATGCTTTCAACGATTCCATTCCAAACAGAAAAGCTCACATCTTTTTTTCCATTCTTGTGCAATTTGTTTGACATGGTATGATAGGATGTTGCCATGTTGTTTGTGGGGTTCAATGTCTGGTTCTTATTGTTGGCTTCTTGATTTTTTATGGGAAAAACTTCTCGTTTTCTTTTCCTTTTTAGCTCTAATGGACAAAAACTTTAGAAGGAACACCTGTTTGTAGAAACCCCAGCTGGCATTTTCCTTTTAAAGTTTTGAGCAATAAATCGTCTGATTCAAGAGATGTCAATTTAAAATGTGTAAATCAGAAATAAAAATGAAGTTTTGATCTGTTTTCAATGTGTAAATAGATGAATGAATTTACCAGTGAAGCTTGGTAAAATCAATTTATGATTTGCTGTCTTTCTGCAGAATAGTACTTGCACCATTGACTAGACAGAGATCATTTAACAATGTTCCCCAGCCGCATGCAATCTTGCATTATTCTCAGAGAACCACCGAAGGTGGCCTTCTCATAGCTGAAGCTACCGGTGTTTCTGACACAGCTCAAGGGTAAATTATTATTTTAGTTTTATTTTTTATTTTTTTATTGTCAGTTGCAAATCTATCTATCCATCTATTTTAATGATTCATAAGTTCAATGATATTTTGATTTGAAATTGTGATTTCATGTTAAATTACAGATATCCAAATACTCCTGGTATCTGGACTAAAGAGCAAATTGAGGCATGGAAACCCATTGTAGATGCTGTTCATGCCAAAGGTGGCATATTCTTTTGTCAAATCTGGCATGTTGGAAGGGTTTCAAATCGAGGTGAGTTGAATTGAGTCTCCCATATGGATTATCATCTATCATGAATAACCAGAGTTTGCATTGAGTTGAATCCGAAATATGTATGTTGAATCTCTCAAGCAGAGCATTTATTTTCCCTTTACAAAACTTTCGATGATTGATGCAATGCTTCTCAGTAAACCCCCCCTCTTTGGCTCGAATAAAGGGCTCATCAGTTTGGTTCAAAGTAGTGGATGCCATGATCTAACTCTAGTTCTGCTGCTGTTGTATTCGCTAAAAGCAGCACGTTATCACTCTGTTATGTGGAGTGTGCTAGTCAAATGCATTATGTTAATAGACATAACTTTTGATCTAACTATTGGATCAAATTAAACTTTGTTAGGTAATTCTAGAGTGTTTATTTCCTATAGCATTAAAATTTCATCACCTATTCGTTTTACTTTCTCATTATTTCTAATTCTACTCATCTATTTTTGAGATTGGATTATATTATCATGAAAGCTTCTATTTGTTGTGATTTTTGTTTTGCCTCTATTATTTGCCTGTACAGAGTTCCAGCCAAATGGGCAAGCTCCAATCTCATGCACAGACAAGCCAGTACTGCCTCAACTTCGAGCTAATGGAATTGATGTTGCACAGTTCGCCACTCCGAGGCGACTAAGAATAGATGAAATTCCTCGTGTTGTCAATGACTTCAGAATAGCTGCAAGGAATGCTATGGAAGCTGGTATGCTGTATTCTCCAATGAAGAAGGCAGAATGTGAAATTTATCTTTACTTTCAACAAGATAAATCATATATGACTACATAACTCTCTAGGCATTTCAATTGAGAAATTCAGTTAGAAAATTTGCCAATGTAGTCTATGAGCAACAGAATAAAAAACAAAAAGATGAAATAAAAGATTACTGCGGTTTGTATTTTTGTAGATTTCTGGATTGTTACTTCATAATAATACTCTCACTGTGTTTGAGAACCATTTAAAAATGATTTTTGCCAACAGGAGTAAAAAGTAGCCTTGTTTCTAGCAAGCTGCCTCATTTGAAAATCACCACTTTCTTGCTTAAAAATCTGGAATTGATCATGAATCATCCATCTCCTGGTCATATAAATTTGATGCTGCTCTGAACCAATCTCTCCTCTTCTTATTCATGTTCTTGGATTTTAATCTTTTGTATTCAAAGTGGTTATCTGAATTCTTTGGTAACATGATAAACTGTCTTGCTTTTTAGGTTTTGATGGCGTTGAGATCCACGGGGCTCATGGTTACTTAATTGACCAGTTCATGAAGGATGAAGTTAACGACCGAACTGACCAATATGGTGGATCTCTTGAGAACCGCTATCGATTTGCGTTAGAAGTGGTTGAAGGTGTAGTCAATGAGATAGGAGCAGATAAAGTTGGCATTAGACTCTCTCCCCACGCAAATTATTGTCAAGCAGGCGACTCTAATCCAGGAGCTTTGGGTCTCTATATGGCTGAATCCTTGAATAGATATGGGATTCTATACTGCCATATGGTCGAGCCGAGAATGAAGACGGTGGGGGAAAGAGTCGAATGCCCGCACAGTCTCCTACCCATGAGAAAGGCTTTCAATGGCAGTTTCATTGGTGCTGGAGGCTATGATAGGGAAGAAGGAAACAAAGCTGTTGCGGATAACTATTCAGATTTTTTTGCTTATGGCCGTGTGTTCTTGGCTAGTCCAGACTTGCCGAAAAGATTTGAGCTTGATGCACCACTAAACAAATACCATCGCCACACATTCTATACAACCGATCCTGTCGTTGGTTATACTGATTATCCCTTTCTTGAATCCACTGATTAGTGGTCTCTGCCTCGCAGATTAATTAATAAATTGTTCATTCATTCATTACAAATTTGAATAATTGCTTTCCTTCATTTGTTTGAGTTCTTCATAATAACACAATTATTTTATGTGCTTCTTAAACTGCATTGCATGAACTTGGAAGAAAAGACAAGGATAGATTTATTTTACGTTGTGTTTCAATTTCTTCATTCTATTTTGATGATAACCAAATGACTTAGAGCCTGTTCTCATCCATTTTCTTTATATATCTTCAAAATCATATATAGAAAAAAAACATTTTCAAAGAAAAAATTCAAATAATAAATAAAAACCATTTTTGGTTACAATCTGTTAGAGTATAGAAGAATATTCTAAAATAGTATATTTGTATTCTAGAGTATGAAAGAATATATGAGAAATGTGTATAAATAGAGAAGTGCACACACAACAAATGTATGCAAAACAGAAATCAATACAACAATTATTCAAATTTCAGTCTCCCTCTCTTTTCTCTCTTCTCCCTCTTCCCTTCTCTAAACTAATTCTTCTTGCAAGTCTACAAACTCTCTCAATCCTAACACAATCAAGCAAAAAAATTAAGTTATAGCTCATTAAAAAACAATGTGTCATGCAATTAAATGTTTAACTTGAGAAATGAGGGGAAATAAGGGTGAAATTGGTCACAATTGAAGAAATTGATAGATTGAGGATCAAAATTAAAAAGGTGGCATAACTTGGAAAGCCAATTCAACCAATCAGGGGTCTAATTGAACAAAGAATTAAAAGGTAGAGGCCATTTTACCAAAGGTAAAAGAATTAATGGTTAAGTCGCTAAAATGAAAAGGTGTGTAAGAATTAGAAAGGAGCCTTTTGTTTTTATTTGTGACCTATTTTGAAGAGAATATTGAACTACAAGATCAATTTGACTCAAATTACATAATTTAAGGAACCACGACCTATACTTGTAAGGTGTGTCAAAATAAAAGGACCAAGCTAAAATGGATCAATAGTAATTTTAGAATTTTTTAAAAGAGAACAATTTGAGGCTGAATTGATGATTTTGTAGATCAAGGATTGAAATCAAAAGCGTGCCAATGTTGTAGAACTAAATTAGACCTGTGTACATAACAATATTCGATTAAAATTCAAAAACCTAAATTAGCTTAAGACAAGAATGATGTTGTCCCACTTTAAAAGAAATAATGAGTTTTATGGGAAAAATCATTGTTCAATGACTATGGGACAAAAAAAGCATAAAAAGAAAAATGATGCCATTTTAAAAATCATGAATAAGACCCTCTACTTTCTTGTGAAAATAGCTAGAAATTAGAAGCGTTTGACCCTTGAGGGGGATCGATTTTAGCCTAATCTTTTTTGTTGTTTTCCCTTCATTTAGGAGAAATAAATGCATAAATCACACTTTAACATTATGCACTTAATCCCAACTTGAATGACTTGTTCTTTTCGGTTTTATTCTTACAAGAGAGCTAAAACAACTCGGTTTTATATTGCTCATGCATACCTAGAGCCACTGTGGATCAGGGTGCATGATCACTGTTGAGAATATATGGGCGTGTCTCTGCTGTTCAAATTAAAATCGGTTGTTGCTTAACAGGATTGTAATGTAATGCTGAATACACTTTGTGGACTGGGGTGCATGATCAGCTGTTGAGAATATATGGGGGTGCGTTGCCTGTTCAAATTAAAATCGGTTACTGCTTTAGAGGATTGTAATGTACTGCTGAATACACTCTTGCTTGCAACGACTTTGACGTTGCGTGAATTACACTCGTAAAATGAAAGACAATTTAACGATGCGTGATTTGCAATTTAAGACGATCGATACCTTTTCAAAAATCAACATTTACACTACCTTTTCAAAAATCAACATTTCACACTGAAAATGGTACATGCACTTGTTGTTTCAGTATATTCAAAACCTCAAAAGCAGACAATCATGGTGTGTTAATTGCACCGCAAAAGGACAAAAAAAAGGAGCTGCGTGATTTGCAATTTTGGCCCATGCACCGCGTTTTGAAATTTTCACATTTGACTGCATTGCTATTTTTGCAAATTAAAAGCTTGGCGTAGACATGAACTGCTTCTTTTGCAATTGAGGAGCTACACGCGGGACTGCACGCGGGGTTGCACTTCTTCTTTACTAATTTTACAGAGGCGTTGTGTTAATTGAAATAGAGTGAGCAACTTCTAAAATTTTAGACACCACGACAGACATGCGCGACATCTTCAATGGATGCAAATTTTACACTAGTTTCAAATTCAAAATTAACTTGCACGTTGCCGGAGGGCTTTTTAATGCATCTTATCGAGAAAGAAAAAACAGCTCATCCTACAAACTCATTAATATGTTTTGTTGCTTGATTGCATTCGACGACACCTAAAATCCTTCACAACTAGATATTGAAGCCAACACATACAATTTCATGCCACCTTGTACAACCGCGGGTAAAATCGACATCAATTTTGGTGGCCATACAATTAATTCTTTCGCTTTTGTCTGCGAATTCCCATTAATCACAATTCTGCTTTTGCTTCGTTGAACTTTCGTGTCACATTTCTTTAGTTTTTGTCACTTTCTCTGTGTGCCTCAAGCTTATTTCCTCACGATCATCGACCATTGATTCATCCATTGACGGTAAGTTGTTTCTTTTGCCATTGTTGCATGTTCAACTTATATAATATGTTTGGCTTTCATGCCTCAATATCATCTATGCCTCAATATCATTGGCCACTTCAACTTGCATTGTTGTATGATGGGGTAAACAAGTTTTGTTATTCCAATGCAATTACTTACTCTCTTTTAAAAAATTATTTATCGGTTTTATGTTGCTACTTTCAGTTTCTGTTTTTTATTGTCAATTTAATTGTTGTTTTGCTATTGATACCTTTGAGGGTGAAGTTCATTTTCAATTCCTTATTTCAATTACTTATTTGATAGCTGATCTATTAGGTTAAAGATCAATTTCGGTTAAAGTGTTCTAAAATTTTTTCCCCTAATAGTTTTTTTTATTTATGTTGCTATTTTCAGTTTCTAATTTAAATTACAAGTTACGATGCTCTTTTATTGTTAATGCTTTTAAAATTGCTTTAATTGTGTCAGATTTGTTTGTGCAATGGATATTAATTTGAGTTTATATTAGTATGTTTAGTTTTTTCCTGTTAGATTGTTTTGTTTTTAGTGCCTTTAAAGTTGCTTTAATTATGTTAGATTTTTTCCTGCAATTGATATTGATTTGAGTTCATATTACCATTTTTAGTGTCTATTTCGATTTTTATAGCTATTTTGTTGGTTTGAAGAGCAAGTTCTATTTCATCGCTTTGATTTTTCATGCAAAAATTGGTTGGTCCATATTTATGTTGATGCTTTCCATGAAGACGTTCATGTTGCAAAATTCAATTGCTAATTGAATGATTGTTTTGTTGCCATTAAGAACAGTTTCAGTTTGATTGTCTTAATTTGTTTTGAAAAATTGTTTCTCGGTTTCATGTCTCCTGGTTAAAAATTTTATCTTTTAATTACATATTTAATGACTCGCTTTGTTGTGGATGCCTTTCCATTTGCTTTAATTATTTTTATGTTTTTCCAATGTTACTACTTGTCATTTTTCCATATCGCTGATTACATGGCTACTTTTTAGGTTAAAAACAATTTCGCTTCAATTGTCTTAAAAAATCCTTAAAAATTATTTATCAAATTTATGTTGTTGCTTTCGGTTTCGATTTCAATTGTCAATTAATTGCTATTTTACTGTTGATACCTTTGGAGTTGAGGTTTATTTTTAGTTTCTTATTTATAATTGCTTATTTGATATCTAATTTCTTAGGTTAAAGATCAAATCCGGTGTAGGTGTTTTAAATTTCTTTTGCATTAATTGTTTTTTGATTCATGTTGCTTGCTTTCAATTTGTGATTTAGATTATCAATTACATTGTTGTTTTATTGTTGATGCCTTTCCTTTGATTGTGTTCCATTTGTTTGTGCAATGTGATGGTGCATCAAAAGTATCATTAAGTCTCTTATTTTACATATGTATTTATTGTTTTTATTTGGGATTTTATAATAATTGATGTGCTTTTAGTAATGAATTTCTTTTAATGTTTCGACAAGTTTTGGAGCTTAAATGAATTATTTCAGGAAATTTAAACGTCGAAATTTGGAACAAAGAATTGGAGGAGAAATCTATGGAAAGTCGGAGGGAAGATTGTTACTTTATCTTGGGTCAAAAGAAGAAAGATTCATTGGCTAGAAAAGTAGTCTCTTGAGATTAAAAAGTGCATGTCATAAGTGAACAACAAGAGCAAAGTTGTATTGTTTGTGAGGGTAAAGGGCATAGGACAAGCCGAGTGGCCTACTATTCCAGCTTTCAAGGAGGTGTTATATGGTCAAACTTCGATTCAAGTAATGTTAGAAAACCATTTTCAAACGAAGCGAGCAATCCCTACTCTAATACTTATAATCCTGGATGAAGGAACCAGCCAAATTTTGGATGGAGAAATGAGGGCTCTTCGAGTACCTCAAACATTTCAACCTCCACCTAAACCATTTCATGCTCCCACACAAACACATACCAACCACATCATAAGAGATCCCTAGAGGATACTCTTCAACAATTCAAACAAACACAAGGAGGAATCAACTATTGACATATAATGTCATACTGTGTATGCTTTATATATTTTGATAATAACAATAAAAAGAAAATGGACTAATAATATGTTTGGATGAGATTAAGCTATAAAAATATATTATACAAAGAATACATCAACAAGCATAATGGAGTACACGAAGAAATCACTCCAGGAAGTCCAAGATGCAAGCAAGTGAAGACTTATAATAAGTGTTCATTTTAGTGTTTTATGTAAATCTCTATTTCTAACTTGATAGCATAAATTAAAATGAACTCACACACTTTACATTGCATGCATTAAAAAGGTTTGATGATTATAGGTTTAAGTCATAATCAATCTGTTCAAGAAATTAAGAAAAGATAATTTGTCAAGATAGAGTTTCTGCATGAACCGGTCGACCGCTAGGTTATCCGTTGTGAACCAGGCGACCGCTTGAAGACAAATTACCTTTCGAGCTGAACCGGTCGACCGCTTGAGTTATCCATTGTGAATCGGTCGACCGCTTGATATGACGAGTTGCACTAAAACAACTATAAACGGCTAGTTTCTTTTAGAAACTTATAAATAGGCCTCTTAATTGCAAAACTAAACACACACAACTTCTATATCTTATAGTGAGGCAATTAGATTTGATTCAAACTGTTTGTCAAGAACACTTTGAGAGAGAAGGGATAAAGGATCCATTAGAGAGAACTTTAATTCATGATGAAAGATTTTGTTCTTTGGAATGTGTTGATGAGGAAGTAAAAGAACTCGAGACTTATCTAGATCCAATGCCTATTATGTCAACAGGTCATTGGACTCTATTGTTTGAGCCTTTGATTTCAGCCCAAGTGAAAGTTGAGACATCTCTTGTTCAACCTTATAAGTTAGAAAGGAAGCCTTTACCGAGTGATCTTAAGTATGCATTTCTAGGGGAAGATGAATCATATCCTATTGTGATTTCATAAAAACTTAGCATAGAGCAAAAACAAAAGCTTTTGAGAGTGGTGAGAAAACACAAGAAAGCAATTGGATGGACAATTACTGACTTGAAAGGAATTAGCCCTCTTTTATGTACACATAGAATCTATCTTGAAAAAGAGGCTAAATCTGTGAGGCAAATGCAAAGACGATTGAACCCAACCATGAAGGAAGTAGTGAGAGGTGAAGTTCTTAAGCTACTTGATGCAGATATCATTTATCCCATTGCAAACTCAAAATGGGTTAGTCCAACCCAAGTTGTCCCTAAAAAATCAGGAGTCAGGGTAGTGAAGAATGCAAATAATGAGCTAGTGCCAACTAGAATCCAAATTGGATGGCGTATGTGCATTGATTACCGTAAGTTAAACATGGTGACTAGGAATGACCATTTTCCCTTCCATTTTTAGACCAAGTGCTTGAATGAGTAGCAGGAAGAGCTTTCTATTGTTTTCTTGATGGATACTCAGGCTACAACCAAATTGAGATTTCATTAGAAGACCAAGAAAAAACCACATTACTTGTCGCTTTGTCCTCATTTGTCACTTGTGTTTTGATTCCCTCTTCACTTTCCCTAGATTTCTCCTTCACAATTCCTTTAGGAATCCTAAAACCTATAGCTTTGTCAATAATCTTTCCACTTCTAAAGGTGGTGATGGCTTGGATTTGTTCATGGTTTGAGGATTCACTTATATGCATCTGACCTCTAGGATTTGGCATTGGTTGAGCTGAGATTTTTCCCTTCTCTTGAATGCTTAGTGATTGAGTCAACTTGGTTAGTTGACTTCGAATGTCATCTAAGGTCCTATTGGTCTAATCTTGAAATTTGTTAACTTGATTGTTGATTCCTCCTTATGTTTGCATGAATTGATGAAGAGTATCCTCTAGGGATCTCTTATGAGGTGGTTGGTATGTGTTATGTGTGGGAGCATGAAATAGTTGGGGTGGAGGTTGAAATGTTTAAGGTACTGAAGAGCCCTCATTTCTCCATCCAAAATTTGGGTTGTTCCTCTATCCATGATTATAAGTATCAGAGTAATGAGGAAGTAGAATCTATCTTCAATCTATCTTGAAAAAGAGGCTAAATCTTTGTGGCAAATGCAAAGACGATTGAACCCAACCATGAAAGAAGTAGTGAGAGGTGAAGTTCTTAAGGTACTTGATGCAGGTATCATTTATCCCATTGCAAATTCAAAATGGGTTAGTCCAACCCAAGTTGTACTTAAAAATCTGGAGTCACGATAGTAAAGAATGCAAATAATGAGCTAGTGCCAATTAGAATCCAAACTGGATGGCGTATGTGCATTGATTACCGTAAGCTGAACATGGTGACTAGGAAGGACCATTTTCCTCTTCCATTTTTAGACCAAGTGCTTGAAAGAGTAGCAGGAAGAGCTTTCTATTATTTTCTTGATGGATACTCAGGTTACAACCAAATTGAGATTTTATTAGAAGACCAAGAAATAACCACGTTCACTTGTCTTTTTGGTACCTATGCTTATAGAAGAATGCCCTTTGGCTTATGTAATGCACCAGCCACTTTTCAAAGGTGTATGATGAGTATCTTTAATGACATGGTGGAAAATGTTTTGGAAGTTTTCATAGATGATTTTTCAGTTTATAGGGATTCTTATGAGTTGTGTCTGATGCATTTAGAAAAAGTTCTTGAAAGGTGTGAGGAGAGCAATCTTGTACTTAATTGGGAGAAGTGTCATTTTATGGTGACACATGGCATTGTCTTAGGTCACATTGTCTCTTCAAAAGGGATAGAGGTACATAAGTCAAAAGTTGAAGTCATTCAAAAATTACCTACCCCCAGGATTCGTGAAAGATATGAGATCCTTTTAGAACATGCTGATTTTTACCGAAGATTCATTCATTCATTCATTCGAGTACCATTGCCAAACCATTATGTAACTTGTTGTCATAAGATGCCCGATTTGATTGGACATCAAAATGTCAAGAATCTTTTGCAAAGCTAAAAGGGTTGTTGACCACTACACCAAGGTTGCTTGTTGATTTGGGAGAGAAAGAGAAGAACTTTGGAGCCGAGAACAAAAGGTTGAAAAACAGAGGAAATATCACGAGAAGAAGGTAAGTGTTCTTATATATATTTTTCACACATGAACTACTTGACAAAAGTCTCCTTTCATACACTTTGGGGAAGAGCACATGTTTTGTGTGTGCTCTTGATGACCTGTAACTACAAAGCATTTAGAAGAGTATTCAATAATTTTTTTGTTCTTAATTTGTTACAATAACAGAAATCTAACTAATTATTACATGCTTTACATCATCCATCAAATGCTGCTTGTTCTTGCTCTTTAACTGTCAAGCACCTTCATTATTTCTTCTGTAATTGGTTGTTAATCCAGCTCAGCAACTTATCTTCAAACAACCTCTCCTAAGTTGTTGGTGATTTAACCCCAAGATTCAATCTTAATTGATTTAATCTATCTTTCGGTAAAGCTTTAGTGAATATGTAAGCCAATTGGTCTTCACCTCTACAAAACTTCATATCAATTAATCCTTCCTTCAAGGACTCTCTAGTAAAATGAAACTTTCGGTTTATATGTCTTGTTTTACGATGGAAAACAAGATTTTTAACCATTGATATGCGCTCATGCACATTTGCACCCATTGGAGATGAGTGAGCCACCACTATGTCTGGAAAGATGTAGACACCATCTTCACACGATCCCTTTGCCGAATTACCCTCTAGAACCTTTCCTTCACAAGAAAATAGTAAAGGTGAAATTCAATGAACACATTATTTTGTGATGTAAAGTGATGTACGAATATGAGATTTTTGGAAATATTAGGCACACATAAGGTATTTTTAAGAAAAAAGATTTTTTTTTATTGGATTTAGAGTTGGGATCTTATGTGTTAAACAAGCAAACCTGAACCATCACCGAGCACAACTTCATCAGTACCATCATATTCTGAATGAATAGTGAGATTATTGAGGTCTCCGTGATATTGTGGAGGCAGCGGAGTCCATAAGCCATTTGGATCTAGACCATTTGCAACGGAAGTAGAATTAACAGATGGTCAAAGCGATCAGTAATTGAGGGCAAAATTTAGCAGTGTGATCAATATTGTCACAAAGCTGACATTTGGGTGATATATTCTTTGGATGAGATTGGGTCGGCCCATATGTCTGTCATTATTTCTTGAATATTATCAAGTGTCCCTGTTATTGCCTTGATTTCTTTGAAAGCCGAAGTGGCTTATTGGGAGAGCCCGAGAGTAACGGTGAGGAGCAGCACTGCGGTTGGTGTAGTTTGTCGATACCGGCAGTTGAGATGATGCTTGTTTCCAGGCAGCGAAGGTAAGTGTCATGACCAACTAACATGTCATGCAATTCTTGAAGGTGATTGATTTTTCTAGAGCTCGAATTGGCCTGTGATTTCTCGAAAATCAAAGCCTAACCCATTTAGGATATAAAGGGTTAGGTCGTCGTCAAAGATGGGGTGGTCGATTATGGCAATTTCATCGACCGAATCTTGACAGACATGAAGGTATTCTCAAATCGACCGATTTCCCTTCTCAATCAAGGTAATGTCTTCCTTGAGTTGCATAGCTCTCATTCGAGATTTCCTAGCATACATGTGATGTAATTTCTTCCACGCCTCATGGGGCGTTTTGGAGGTTGCAATCGGTGGAGTAATGGTCGTTGAAGTGGATGCAAAATTGCACTGAGGATTAACTTGTCTGTCGAACCCAGTGATTCATGGTTGAGACAGAGGTGGAAGTGCCATCGGAGACTCGGGCATGTTGTCTTCCATGTGACATAGTCTAAGAGATCATAGCCAATTAGCGATTGCTTCAAATTGTGCACCCAACGAGAGAAGGTAGATGAGGTCGGTTTTCCATTGATTTGGGCTACAATATTGAGGGCTATGAGTGGGGTTTCGTGGGTGATGTGGGTTGGTTTTGGTTTTGGGTGCTAACAGCAGACCATGTCCGGGTTTGAGTTTTGGATCGTGTTCTCGTTTGAGATTCTTTGCTCGATACCATAAAGAAACTAATGAAACCAGAGGGTGATGAATAATTGTTTTTCACACTTTATTATTTGACACAGGGTCCAATTTATACATGTATGAGTGTAAGGGTAGGATTCTAATTACGGAAGGTGTTGTAACGGTAGGATTCTAATTACGGAAGGTGTTGTAATGGTATGATTCTAAATACGTGAAGGTGTAGTGGTCCGTAATGCTTGAAATGGTGCTACATTTATGATTGAGATATGGTAACATTATTTCCATAATGTTTGTGTTGATCTTCATCTGGGTGTGCTTGATTTCTTGATGTTATAATCTGCCTTCATAAGCATGTCATCTACATCAAGAATAATATAAATCATATTTTGGTCTTACCTAATAGTCAAGTTAAGCTCTTATGCGAGATGGTTCCTTAACATGATATCATAGTCTTGTAGACTCAACAGTTTTGAGTTTGAATCTCACCATTCCTATTCTATTTGATAAAAAATCAACCACAAGGTAATATAGACATGTGCAAGTTTCAAAGTCTAAAGAGCTTTCACTTGAAGGGGTATTAGAAAATAATATAAATCATATTACGAGATCTTATCTAACGGCTCAAGATTTTAGATGAAATGGTTTCTTAACAACGCAAGTAATCAAGTACTGTGGGAGAGATTATACTTCCCATATTGTATGGGGTGAGAAAAGGCAACGTGGGAGTCTCATTAACCATTCTTTCTTGTAGTTGATTTATTCTTCTTGTGGTGGTTCACTAAAAACTTGTAGGAGAAGGAATGGAGAGAACCAAGCAAGCCTGGTGGGCTATTTTTTGTTCGGATTGAAAGAAATTGTAGATAATTGAACAAATGAAAGAAGAATGGAGTTTAGAGACCGGAAGAGGGAGAAGAGAGAAAGAAAGAGAGAATAAAATTTTGAATTTATTTTCTGTTGCAACTTTTAACACACATGTTGTGTGTTTAGTAGTTTTATATACATATTTCAAATACCATATACTACCATCATGTATATTCTAGAATACACTTTCATTATTCTATAATATACATTAATTTACACTCTAGCATCCCCCTCAATATCTTGCTTTAATAAACCAATCATGAGATTGCAGCAATGAAAACGAAACACATGAGTACTTAACCCTATTTAATAGAAATCAGTTTGGAAAAGAGAAACCGGAAAATAGAAAGATGAGTTTAAATTTCATTGAGAAGATTTTGAGAATTTGAGAGATTGAGAAGAAGAAATGAGAGGGAAGACATGGGATAAAATTTGTTTGAATTTTATTTGTCTACTTTGTTTTTCATTTGTTGATGAATTTGAGAAGAGAGGGAAGAACCGAGAGGGAAATAGGGGATAGAATTTGTTTGAATTTCATTTGTCTATTTAATTTTTTTGAAGTTTTTATTTGTTGATGAATTTCTTAATCTGTGTAAGAATTCATCTTCTACTTCTCGATGATTTCTTTTTTTCTCTTTTTTCTCTTTCTTTCTTTTTTTCTCTTTCTTTCCTTTTTTTCTCGATTTTATTATTATTATTATTATTATTATAACCAATCAAAACAGCAACATACTACAAACCACACCAACAAATCATAAAAACCAGGGTTTCTAGTACCCCTACCCTCTCTTTCTAACCTCTTCATTTACATAACACTCAAACGGCGCAAGTAGCTATTGCAGCCAATCCAGGAGTCCTCTACCGCCGTGCTCTTAAATACACCTTTAATTGGGTAGTCTATCGCCACCTCTTTTATGAAGACGTCGATCTTCTGCGTAGGAGGTTCGAAACAAGCAAACAGGTGGAAGATCCGGATACAATTGATAGAGTGATAGCTTCAACAGTGAAAAGCCTTTAGAGGAGAGAGGGAAGAGAGGACAAAGAGACATTAGCATCGCAGCGAGTAATAGCAGTGACTAAAGGTACAAGGAGACAGCTCGAACGCTTGAGAAGCAAGTCTTCGTAAGAAGCAGAGAAAGGAACCATGTCAAGGTTGTGAGGTTGTCGATTGCACAGATCTTGATTGTGATTTTGTAGAAGCAGAAGACTGTATTGAGGTAAGCTTACAGAAACAAGAAGTTCTATGTGTGTGCACTCCTCTTCACGATGCATCATGGTGCTTGCTCTGCTGCTGCTCTGTTTAAATTTCATTTTCATTTTTTCTTGCTCTGCTTGCTACTCTGTTTGAGCTTTAGTTTTGTTGTGCAAAATTTGAATGCAGATAATTTGTTGCGTGAGAGTGGAGAGTGGAGAATATGAAATGTATGCTGAAATGCAGATCTCACGGATGAACAAGACAACAACTAAATGAGGAGCATCGAACTTCTTATGCGTGTTTAGACCAATATATTGCTTAAGAGTCCGATGAATGAAGGAAATTGCATTCTACTAGTTTGCATCGGCTTAATATTGAGACGAGGAAGATTATTACTTGAGTGGAGGATTGAAAAGAATGGAATTACCATGAGGAATATTGTAAATGAGGAGCAACGACGACATGGACGATCATTTTCATCTTTAGCTCGAAAATTCAAAGAGTCTCAATTGAAGAAGTCGCAAAAGATCATAAGGAAAAAGTTGGACGATGTGTTTTTCAGCTATAGATTTATTTTTTGTAATGATCCATTGAAGAATTAGATTGTGGAAGCTTGAATGAGCAAATGAGCATGCGCTAGCATAATAGCTCGATACCATATTAGGATTAAGAGAGATTGCAGATAATTGTACAAATTAAGAGAAAGAAGAATGGAGTTTAGAGATCGGATGAGAGAGAAGAGAGAAAGAGAAAGAGAATGAAATTTTGAATTTATTTTTCACACGTATCATATATTATTATCATGTATATTCTAGAATATACACTTTCATTATTATAGAATATATATTTATTTGCACTCTAACAATTATATGTTTATTTTCATGGTAGTCAAACTCGCGAGTCAACTTGCAAACTCGTATGAGTTTGCGAGTTGGCTCAGCAAACCTGGTTGGACCGGAAAGAAAAATCGAAACCGGTCAAACTTGGTCAAACCCGGTCATAATCGGCTTGACTCGTAAAATCGGACCGCAATCCAGGTTTTTTATTATTTAAAACAAATCTTACACTGATTTACTTAATCACCTCTTATATTTATACAAAAAAAAATTACCTTCTTATTTATATATGATTTTAGTTGTGATTTTACAATTTTTGTACGGATAAATTCTGGTACGATCTTACGATTTTATGATCCGATCTTTCGGAACCCTTTTCGATTCGTGTCAAAATCTTGATTTTAACTACCTTGCTTATTTTGGCTTGAAAAAGAAAAAATTGTGATGACGTTTGTAGGAAAGTATTATAGAGAGGACAAATTTGAAAGGTAGAATCCATCTTCGTAACTACAAAAGGAAATTCCTTGGACTATTATTATTATTATTTGAAGGTTTTGTTGGCAACAATTATCATTTTATACAAGCAATATTTTATTGAAAAAATTATAATTAAATATATGACACTAAAAGAGGGTTTTTGATATATAATTATTTTTTATTTTTATGGTGTTTTTAGATTATTTTTATGTGATAATGTCAAAAATAATTTTTACAAAATAAAAAATATAATTTTGATGTGGTGTATTTATAAACGAATAGTACTTTCAAAATCAACCTGAATTACACTATCAAACAATCACAAAATCAATTATTTTAAATATATATTGAGATTGTTGTTAAAATATTATAAAAAAATAAAAATAATATTATTTTATTCCAAAATTAAAAATTACTAAAAAAACAATTGTATATTGGCTGGGTTCGTTCATATGAAAAGATGTCCCTTGAATTCTTTAGTCGCCCTCGCTTCGAGCTTTGTCATGCATGACGTGTCTTTCGACTTTCTATTATTTTGTCTGGTCGGTCAAAAGACTCAAAGCTGAAACAAAACAATCCACCAACAACATTATTCAAATGTGTCATTTTGTGATCTGAATATGTTTTTTATGTATTAATTTGGTATCACGTGCGATATAATATGCTCCTGATATCCGCCTTTTTAAGCAATCTACTTAGCAATATCCTCATCTTCCTCATTAACATAATAAATAATCATAGATTAGTGTTTGTATGGGAATACAGATTGAGTTTGCTTTTAAAAACAAATTATTCAGAAATATATTAAAATTATTTTTATTTTATTTTTAAAAATTGAATAATCTAAAAATATTAAACAAAATTAACATAACTGAAAAAAATAAAATAAAAAATTGTTTTTTTCTATGTCAAATAGTCCAATAGTCAAATGACATTTGTCCTCACCTCCGCCCCAATAATCAAAGGTGGCTCAACTTTATGATATCGGTCAAAAACGGAGTGCTGCAATAATGGTGGTCATTTATGGACGTCCCTGTAATTATACACACTTTATATGATTTGTATAAGCGTGATGAAAAAAATATTTGTATAGTTTTGGTTTGTACCTTGGTGTATTTTTTCTATTATATTATCTATTTTTAATTATGATGTTTATTTAGTATTCGTATTTTTTTCTAGTATTTTTCTATATAAAAAGTTATAATAGTTTTTTGGCAAGTATAAACACGAATAAAAATAAAATATTTTAGCTTTTTTTATACTCGTAATGTTTTTGATCTTTTAGAATTTTGAAATGTAATAATTTATTTTTTTAATTTTTTACTCTTGTATGCTTCATTGGTAATAAAATATAAGGGCATCTTTAAGAAAAAAAAATCATATTTTAAAGATAAAATATCATTTTAAATAGTATAAATATGATTTACTTTTTTACTATGTATACCCCAATGAAAAAATAATTTGAAAAGTTAATTTTATTTGAGTGAGGAATTAAATTACTTTTTCCTTGAAAAGATAATATTATTTGTATTCACATTAATACATTTTAGTGGTTTATTTTTTATTAACTCCAACAATTAAAATAAACATTAAAAAAATCACAATAATATTTTATTTTTACTTTTAACTTTTCACATCACTTTTGCTCATAATAATATCAATATTTTCTGTTGTATTTTAAAATAGGATACTTAATCATAGTAAGTGGATGTGAGGCTCTGTAGTGTGGCTTATGGTTGAGGCTTACCACAAAACCAAACGTTATTTAACCAAACAGGCCCTTAGTTTTTTATTGTGAGTCCCACTCATAAACATGCGTTTGAGCCGCATTTGGAAAAGCATATGTGAGATGTTTTTCACAGAACGTCACACCTACACAAAATACAAAATACAAACTAGTAACACACACAATCACTGATGAAAAAGATGATGATTTTGGCAAAAAAGAAATAACATATGTACAGAGAGGAAGAAGACGATAACACAACGTGCCATAACCACCAACCACCTTGTCACCCTTGGCGCCGGCAAACCACCAGCAGCGCCCTCTCTCTCTCTTGGTTGCAGGCTTTCGACTTTTTCTTTCAAAAATAGCAATGAATGTTGCCCTCTCTCTTCTCATCGATCACCGATAAGCACTAGTATCCGCTCCTTAAACACGGCAGACACCTCATCGTCCGATCTTCACTAACAACTCTAATGTCAAGCGGCAGAGTTGCTTGCAATGAGTAGTAAGCGACCTTCCAATTCTACTCCCAATCACCATAGGCTATCATTTCCGCATCACCACCATAGAAAAAACCACCTTGGCCTCCTTTACCCATCGGTATCGACGAGTTACCGTCTCATCATCATCGGCCATGTTACTTGTTCATGCAAGACATGAACAGATGCAGGTCACCGATTTAATTTTAGCATAAAATCCTTGATCGAGCCTCGCTTTCACTCAACCCAAATTCAACATAGTTGGGTTTTTGCCCAACTAGGCGTAGTGACCCATATAGTTGGGTGAGGCTCACCCTGATTTTTTAAATAATATTTTTAAAAAATGTGTAGAAAAGGAAAGACGCATGATTTTGTTTCACTGCGCAATCCTATTGTTTTTCAATTGATGATGAATTAGAAAGTTGAGAACATCAGTGGGGTCTTAGATTATTAAGAATCTTGCAACTAAATTTGGTATTGGAATTATGTCTCTACAACATGTAGATAGAGATCCTGAAAATCAATGTGGATCGCAGATTTTGTTCCTAATAATATTTTTCAGATGTTGTTCCTAGATCAAATAGCAAGGGATTGATAGAGGCCTTCACGCATGAATTTAGTTCATGATGGAATTGCAAGTAATTTGATTGGAGAATAAAAATAAATGTCTAATTTACTTGAATTATTAATTTATATTTTTATTATTACGATTATTAAATTTACAATATTTTTAAAAATATGTGTGTCTTTTAAATTAATTTCATAAGTTGACAGCAATATGAAAACCATGGTAACCAAATACAAGAAATTGCTTTTCATTGGATCTTAAATTCAACCACAGTATTAACCAAATACTTCTATTTCAGTTATAAACCACAACTAAAAATATTTTTTTTAAAACTTCAACCACAACAAGCAATGACAAACGGACCCTCAATGTTGCTCGCTTTGTAGAGATGCTCAGTATAACGATTATTTTATTTTGTTGTATTTTACGAGAGAATAACTATGGTTAAAAGAGGCGATGCTTAATCATAGTAAATGTTGCTGCTTTGTAAGGATCCGTGGTTTAAAATGGGGTCAAGTTGCGTTATATTTACTGTTTGGAAATGAGATTAAGGTAAGTTTTTAAAGTATTTTTTTGTTTAAAAATATATAAAAATAATTTTTAATTATTTTTAAGTATTTGTTTATTTAAAAATATATAAATTATTTTTAACCTATTTTTTGAGATCAGCATATCAAAATATTTTTTTAATTTAAAATAAAAAAATTCTTTTTCAAAAATATTTCCAAACATATTATTAAACACCCTTTAACTCCTTTTCTAGACGTCATGCATGATCCCATCTCGAACCACCTTCATCGCAAAAGTAAAATCTTTCCTGGCACTTGGTAGCTGAGAAACCCTTTTGGATTCCTTCTATTATAGTAATGGTTGCGATAATTACCGGCTACCTTCCTGTCATATTTTGAGAGTATAAATGTCCAGTCTATTAGCAGTAGTGTTCATCAACAACTCATTCAGTTCTTCAATTTTCTTATTCTTGCTTGACAGCAGTCGAAGGCGTTGCTGACACCGGAGATGGAAAACAAAATGCATCAAGAAGAACAGAAGTCCGACAATCATGCAGTGGCTGCTCCTCTTCTCACCCCTTACAAAATTGGAAAATTCAATCTTTCTCATAGGTACCACACTCTTTGTTTTTATTTTAATTTCCACAATTTTTATGTTCTTGAGTTTTTGTCCTTTATGATTTATATGATACACCCTTCTCTTGGCATCTCCCTTTCCTAAATCACTTGTTTAGCTTTATGTGAAACGATCAAGTCTTCTATATCTACCATCAGATTTAGGAAATATGCAAGTGTCCCTTCCCATTCATTTTTCGTTTAATTGTTACTACTGTAATCTTTAGTTAGTATAATCTTGGAAAGAAATCTGGGTATATAATCTAGCCATTGTGCCACTGTAATTGCCATGTATTGGCCGATTTTGCCCAGAATCTGAGCTCTGGGAAGTTTAATAAGAATCTTAATCTCACTGCTTATCAGTGAAAATGTAAGAGCATCTGTTCTTAATCTGGGCAGAGTTCTCTCTCTCTATATACTGCTGCTGCTTCTTTTTCGGCCTAAAGAGGTGAAGCGTGATACTTTTTGTCATTTGCTGTTTATTTTCAGAGTTGTCCTAGCACCATTGACAAGACAGAGATCTTACAACAATGTTCCTCAGCCACATGCCATCTTGTATTACTCTCAGAGAGCCACCAAAGGTGGTTTTCTCTTAACTGAAGCAACAGGAATTTCCGACACTGCTCAAGGGTATAAACTTCAGCTGTTCTACTGTTTTTGTGCTCCTAATAAGGCATTTTGTATAAGTTTCAGCTTTTTGCTTTTCTACTTTGAAACTAATTTAGTTTCGTATCGTAATGTCATTGGCCTCATTCGTATATTACAGATATCAATATACGCCTGGCATCTGGACCCAGGAGCAGGTTGAGGCATGGAAACCCATTGTAGATGCTGTACATGCTAAAGGTGGAATTTTTTTCTGTCAAATTTGGCATGTTGGAAGGGTTTCAAATGAAGGTGAGTTCTTGAGTTTCCTGAAAGCTTCCAACCTCCTCAAATTTCTAATACTCAGATTGGTTTCAACAGCAATATGAGATGGATTTGCGGTGCCTGCTAATACTAGTAATCCAAATGGATTTGCCAATTTTTGATGCTCGAAGTTCAATAGCTTTAATTTCTTGAGGCACGACAGAAGGACTGCATTTGGGTTTTGCATATGAAAATGAGTTTTCCTTGATCTTCTCTAGATAAAAGGTGTTTTTCTGTTTTTTTAAGGGATTTTCTGCTTCAAGTATCTATCAAGAGGATCATTGGCTTGTAAATGTGTTTTACGCATTTCTAGTAATGGTCAATTACTGTCGTTGCATTCATGTGACTGAATTGTTAAATTGAACCAAGTCTATGTTTTGTCTGGATATTTATTTGGACATTATTCTGACAGATTTTCAGCCAAATGGGCAAGCTCCAATCTCATCCACGGAGAAGACACTAACCCCTCAAATTCGAAGTAATGGCATTGATGTTGCAGAGTTTACACCTCCAAGAAAACTAAGGACAGATGAAATCCCTCAAATTGTCGAAGACTTTAGATTAGCTGCTAGGAATGCCATGGAAGCAGGTTTTGATGGAGTAGAGATCCATGGAGCTCATGGCTACCTAATTGAACAGTTCATGAAAGATCAAGTAAATGACCGGACCGATCAATACGGTGGATCTCTAGAGAACCGCTGTCGATTTGCCTTGGAAATAGTTGAAGCCATAGCCAACGAGATAGGTGCGGATAGAGTTGGAATAAGGCTATCTCCATATGCAACCTTCATGGAAGCAGGGGACTCAAATCCAAAAGCTTTAGGAGTTTACATGGTTGAGTCCTTGAACAAACATGGAATTCTCTACTGCCACGTGGTTGAGCCAAGATTGAGGATGCCTACAGAAAAACATGAATGCCCGCACAGTCTTCTCCCTATGAGAAAGGCTTTCAATGGTGCTTTCATTGCAGCTGGGGGTTTCGACAGGGAAGATGGAAACAAAGCTGTGGCAGAGAACCGTGCGGATCTTGTAGCTTATGGGCGTTGGTTCCTCGCAAATCCAGACTTGCCAAGGAGATTTGAGCTTAATGCTCCTCTCAACAAGTACAACAGAGAGACGTTCTACACGCCTGATCCTGTGATTGGCTATACTGATTATCCATTTCTTGACGAGGGTGTGCTTAGAGCTTGAGGTTTTGAAATTCTGGTGCTGGGTTTCGTGAAACGGAAATAAAATAATCAATTTAAAATTTTATTTGAGAGTAGAATTTAGAGTTTATATAAAAATTATCTGAAGATTAAGTATTTTTTTTTTTTACTTTGGATAATTGTTTGAAGGCTGAACTATCATATATTATAAATTATCCAAGTGTGATCTTTAGAGTTAAAACATTTAAATCACCAGTGAGAAATAAGTTCTTTTCTTTTATGTTTTGTAGGTAAATGTAACTTAAACTATTGTGTGCTACTTTAAAAATAAGAGCTGTATCATTCTATTTATAGAAAAAAATAATTTTTTTTTATTCATAAAAAATTAATTTGCTCTCTTAATAATATTATTTCATAACAATTTTAAAAAATATACAATAACATCTCTACTTCATTTTTCTAAGTTTAGAGTTGTACTTTCTTGTATAAATTATATTTTTAGTCTTTATTTTCTAAAACTTATTTACAATCAAGTTGCACTTGATTAATTGTTCTATTTTAATTTTTATCAAGGATTTTTATGTGTGACCCCTTAATTTTTTTAACAAGTTGATTAAAATATAAATCATAGATCTAAATAAAATAGAACTAGATGTAAATCAAACAAATTAATTTTTTAGCAAATAGTGTATTTACTCCATCACATCATATTTATTTTCAACACCATAATCATTGATTTTTTCCTAATAGGATTTGAAATTTTTTTTCAAGTCTCATTCACATTGTGCAAGAATTTACAATGAATATTATTCAAGAACAAATGAAATAATTTATCTAATTAACATAGAGTGATGAATCTTGTTTCATTATTTGAATACTGTATTCAAATAATGTATGTAATATTTGTCTATTTGATACCCTTGTTTATGACAATGTGTAACAAAATCAAAATATAACACTCAATATATGTAATAAATTTGAGATCTCAAGTCTAAGAAAAGTATAATTTTATATTTAATGAGTAAAATTTTAATTGATAAAATTTGTTAGAAAGAGGTGTTGTTTTTCAACTAAAAAATGATTGAATATTGCTACAACTAAAACTCTTTTGATAAAATCCGTTAGAAATGATTTTTTTTTATATGAAGGAAATTGATTGTAAAATTTATTTCTCATATTATGATATTAAAAATATTTAAGAATAATAATAAATAGGTCTCACATATTTATAAGAAAAATATAATCATTATTATTATTTTGAATGTCTTATCTAGAATAATAAGAAATTTCAACACCTAATAGTATTAAAAAAAATAAAGCACTAAATAAATGAAAAAAATAATAGATATTAATATATTTTAAAAAAAAGAAATAAAGAATAAAAAAAAGAGAAAATAGAAAATATCATTTTTTAAATGACCACAACAAAATTAAAGTGTAAACATAAAAGAAAATAACTTTAATAACAGTAGAAATAATTTTGTTTTTATTTTTTATAGATTTTTCAAGTCAAATAAATTTTTAAAATCTAATAATATTTATTGTTGTCTTTTCATTCATTTTAATGTTTTTTTAAATATTATTAGATGTGGAAATTTCTAATTATTGTAGATAAGGCATTGAAAATAATGACAATAATTATTCGTAAGTTTTTTTCTTTATAAATATGTTACACCAATTATAGATTTTTCTATTTATTTCATATTAGTGCATTTAAAATAATGATAATAACTATTTGTGATTTTTTTCTTTGATAAATATTTTAGACTAATTATATATTTTGCTATTTATTTCATATTGACACCTTAAAATATATATATATATTCATTACTTTTTGGAATTGCGATCTTTTTTAGGTATTCTAGAAAATAACAATAATTGTCGTGATGTGCGTAAACTGACCATAACACCTCGGTTAAGAAAAAAAAGAGTATAAGTGGCAAATCAAAATAGGAATAAAAAAAATTAAAAAAGTAAATCCGAAGATTAGTTGTGGTGCACGTAAGTTAGCCTGGACACCTCAGTTATAAAAAACAAATTCTTGTTTTTTGTAAAACAAAAAACAACAACCATCTAGTAAAAAAAATTCAATTTTTTTAACATAAAACCTTTTTTTATAAAAAAAAATTGAAAAAAACAAATCAGATTTGAAAAAAAAAAACAATCAGTTATTAAAAAAAACCTTTTTTTTTTAACAAGAAACCCCTTTTAAAAAAATAGTTATTAAAAACAGAAAAAATTGTTTTTTGTAAAGAAAAGAAAGAACAACCCGTTAAAAAATATCATTTGTTTTTAACAAAAAAAAACTTTTTTTTTTTAAAACAACAAACATTTCTTAAAAAACAGAAAATATTGTTTTTTGTAAAAAAATAAAAAAACAACCTGTTATAAAAAAATCATTTGTTTTTAACAAAAAAACATTTTTTTAAAAAACAAACAGTTCTTAAAAAAATAAAAAATTAATATACCAATATTAAAAATATTTTCAAAAAAATAATATAATCATAATTAATTTCTAAACCAATAATACTTCACAAAACAGTCAAAAAAATGTACAGAAAGCTTATTCTAATAAGATGAGGAGAAAGCTATTGAAAAATGTACAGAAATAAAAAAAAAAATGCTTGCATGAAAGAAAAGGACTCTGACCGATCAAATAAAATCAATCCACAGAATAAAACCTGCAGAGGCATGGACAATAAAAAGTTCACATATTTCGGGGCTGAGGGTCGAACCCCTGCGCGCTGGATTTCAACGCGCAGGCGAGCCGCTCGGTCACAGATAATCTTTGGTTATCTCCACCATATAAATTATAAAAACCATTTCTGTGGACAAAAAAAAATAGAAACAGGTACACCTACGCGCGCGATGCGAAAAAGGCCAGTGAACAGTATTTTATGAACAGTAACAATCCGAGCTGTTTTAGCTCTTTAAGTAATTTTTCAAAATTGAAACGTGGGAACACAAAAATTATGGAAGTAATATAGTTGAAAACTTATTTAAGAAAATATCATGTGACGTTTGTATCAATAACAATAGAAGGTTAATTATACATGCCTAAAAAGACTTTCATTCTTATTTCACGCCACCAAAGCATTTATTATTGAATTCCAACCATTGTAATGGTTTACAAAATATAAACACATAGAACAATAATACAATTTAACTAGACGACCGCAATAAAAATAATTATAGAATACAAGTTTCAAATATGGTCACTCGAAACCCTAAGCAGCGTCTTCAAGGAAAGGATAATCAGTGTAACCAACAACAGGATCATGTGTATAGAATGTTTCTCTGTTGTACTCGTTGAGAGGAGTATCAAGTTCAAATCTCCTCGGCAAATCTGGATTAGACAAGAACAGGCGCCCATAAGCTACAAGGTCTCCTCGGTTCTCTTCAATAGCTTTGTTTCCATCATTCCTATCATAACCACCGGCGACAATGAATGTGTTGTTGAAAGCTTTCCTCATTGGTAGCAGACTTTCAGAAAATTTGGTATTCTCTGCGCCTATCTTCATTCTTGGTTCAACCATGTGGCAATAAGCAATACTATATTTATTCAAGGATTTGACCATGTAGAGCCCTAGTGCTTCGGGATCTGAGTCTCCTGATTCCATATAGTTTACGTGAGGAGATAGTCTTATTCCAACTTTATCCGATCCTATCTCGTTCACTATAGCCTCAACTATTTCCAAAGAGAAGCGACAACGGTTCTCTAGTGATCCACCATAGTGGTCTGTTCTGTCGTTCACTTGATCTTTCATGAACTGGTCAATTAGATATCCGTGAGCCCCATGGATCTCAACTCCATCAAAACCTATGCATAGTAACAAGCTTTAAGTGAAGGTATATACTATTTATGAAATTCAATTTGTTGATGTTCTATCTGCATTTCCAGCACAAAAACTTTATTTTTTTCTCTTTTTGGTGGGATATTGAAGCTTAACATTCTACATTGTTGTGCAATCATGTATTGTTCACTTTTTAAAATCCTGTGAGAAAATTCAGTGTTTCTGAGAAAGAAAGTTTACCAGCTTCTATCGCGTTCCTTGCAGCAATTCTGAAATCATCGACTATTTGAGGGATTTCATCTGTCCTAAGACGCCTCGGAGGTGTGAATTCCATGCCTTCCACTGGAGAAGATATTGGCTTGTCTGTAGAAGAGACTGGAGCTTGCCCATTTGGCTGAAAACCTGAAAGGCCAATAATGTAGAAAAATTAACTAGGAACCATATTAATCTTTTCATTTTTTGAAAATGGCTTTGCCAGCAATAGTCATTGTTACTGTTAATTACTGGAAGAGGACTTTAAGTAAGAACAATATTAGAATAAGGAAAACAGAAACATTTTGACAGGAATAAAATGGAAAGAAAAACATTTTCCCATATATACTAAACCGGATAACAAAAGGAAATGTTTGGTCTTTGTTATCATTTGGACTCGAACACTATCGATTTGTTCACCTCTTATTACCAACAGCTGTGTAAAGTTTATGCATCAAGGGGTACGAATTAAGAGAAGATCACACCAAGGAGATTAAAGGGCTCTACTCACCGCTATTTGACACCCTTCCAACATGCCAAATTTGACAGAAAAAAATGCCTCCTTTGGCATGGACAGCATCTACAATGGGTTTCCATGCTTCGACTTGCTCTTTGGTCCAAATACCTGGAGCATGTAGGTACCTATATATATATATTATGAATTGTCATTAATTGTTAGAAAATCAAATATTAAATTTAATTTGTTCTATTCCAATAAACGCAACAAAAAGTGGCATGGCTGATGGAATTACCCTTGTGCTGTGTCAGAAACACCAGTGGCTTCAGCTATGAGAAGACCCCCCTTCGTGGCTCTCTGGGAGTAGTATATAACGGCATGCGGCTGAGGAACATTATCGTAAGATCTCTGTCTAGTCAATGGTGCCAGGACTATTCTGAAAAAAAGTTGTAATCACCGAAGTACTTATAATTAAAATGTTAGTCCAATAAATCAGTAAACAATGTATTTAACCTGCAAATTTACATGATTCTAAGATATGGGTAGATTACTAAGATTAAAAGTTTTGGATGATCTTATAACAAATTCAATACCCAACAGAAAAGAGGAAACATATCATCCATTTCAAAGCAAATTGATGTAAATTGAGATCACAGAAGAATTCTGAATACAAAAGCAGCATGTTGCTGCTGAAAACAGAAAAGCAAAATAAGATCACAGCATGTCGTCTACATCAAGAAAATGGATATATATGAAACCATATTGTTCATCAAACAAAAGGGAATCAAGTACCTGTGAGAGAGATTATACTTTCCCATCTTGTATGGGGTGAGAAGAGGCAACGTGGGAGTCTCAGTACCCATTCTTTCTAGTAGTTGATTAATTCTTCTGGTGGTGGTTCACTAAATACTAGTTGGAGAAGGAATGGAGAGAACCAAGCAAGCCTGGTGGGTTATTTATATGCTTATTTTGGCTTGAAAAAACAAATGTGATGACGTTTGTAGGGACGTAGGTAGAATCCATCTTTCAACTTTCTATTATTTTTTATTTTTGATAACCGGGTGTCTGGACCAGCTTGTGTACACCATGACGTGAAATGAAAAAAAGAAAAACTTCTTGACCACCATCCGGCATTTGTATTATTTTGCTGGTTGGTAAAGAAGACAATCCAACAAAAAAGAATATATTATAGTTTTGAACTTTAGCGTGGACGCAAAATTAGAAGAATTCAGGTTTTGTTCGTTCAGACCACGAATGAGTTGCAATTAACTCACTGAATAATATTCGTTTTCAAAAAAGAATTTGTATTTTGAAAATAAAAGTCAGATTTAAATAATTTCACAATTAAGAAAAAATAAAAGTAATTAAAATTTCAAAAAATAAAATCGATTAACGAAATCCATTAAAGCAATCGTTTTTTTAATTAGTAAATAAATTATTATTTGTTATTTATTAACTTCTTTCATGTATTTCTCACTCAGATTTCTAATTTTCCCTCCTCATTTTACTTTCTTCTCAACGTGAAAATAGTAAAATAAGGAGGGAAAATTAAAATCAGAATGAGAAATAGATGAAAGAACTTAATAAAAATAATAATTTAATTACTATATTAGAAAAAAAGATTGTTTTAATGGGTTTGATTGATCGGTTTTATGTTTTAGGAATTTTAATTACTCTTATTGTTCTTAATTGTGAAATTATTTAAATCTGATTTCTTCTATTTCTGCGTCCAGGTTCAAGTTCAATACTATAATATTTTGATGTCTTCTTGACCAACCAGCAAATATAATAGAAAGTTGAAAAACACGTCACGCATGACAAAGCTTGAAGTAGGGCGGCGACAAAAGAATTCAACGCACGTCTTCCATAAGAACGAACCCAGCCAATATACAATATTTTTTTTTTGTATATTTATATGTTAATATTAAAAGTATTTTTTTTAAATAAAACAATATTATTTTTATGTGTTTTTAAAAACAAATTAAAATCAATCACAATCACTATATATTTTAAATAATTTACTCCAACTGTCACATATATTTAATTATAATTTTTTCAAGAAAATCTTGTTTGTATAAAATGATGATTGTTGCCAACCAAGCCTTCAAATAATTATAATAAACGGCATCACATTTGTTTGTGCAAGCCACAGTAAGCATATAAATAGGCCATCAGGCTTGCTTGGTGTTGAGATTTGTAGAAGAGTGAAGAGATTGTGCAGAGAAGACAGACCTATATATCTAACACGTATGTATACTATATATCTAACATGCTCCTCAATCTCTTGCTTTGATAAACAAAGCATGAGATTGTAACAATGAAAAAGAAACAACGAAGCAATCAATCCTTTTAACAAAAATCAGTTTCATAAGCTTGTTTTGCCATTAGCTACCTTCCATATTCAATTTTTTTTTATGCTCTGAGAATGTCGTAGAGTCCATGGACTCGAGTCTTGGGATATTCATTGTTGAGATTACTATAGAATTGTGAGTGTCATCAACCAATTTTTGGGTGACTCCCCAAAATAAACCACAAAATAACAAAAATAAAATAAAAGAGGTCGGGGTTGTTAGAAAAACCAATGTGCAAATTTTGGGTGTTTTTGAGAGTCTAATTGTATCTCTTTTGTCCCAAAAAAAAAATAGAGAAAAATACAGATTTAAGGAAAAACAATATATCATTGGGTAAATCTGTGTAAAAATTAAGTCAAACAATATAATTATATTTTTACGGGTTGAATTGATTTTATCGTCAACCAATTTAAAAATATAATTATATTTGAGAATTAATTTAGGGTCCAATTGAAGGATTTAATTAAGTGCAAGGACTTAATTATACTTTAAATTGGTCTTGTCAAATTAATTAAGGGCTTAATTGATAAAGAATAAAATACTTGAGTTTAATTTGGGTTCAATTGAGAAATTTGGAGTTTTCGATGACCAAATTACATTTTTCCAATCCAATTGCACGAAATTAGGGTTTAAATTGCAACAATTCAGAACCAAGGATTAAAGTGCAAATTATGGGCAAATTTCCCTCTATAAATAGAGGGAAAATGCCCTAAAAAAGGACCTGAACCATTAAACCCGAAATTGACCCCAGAACCTAAAGGATCAAAAGAAAAGAAAAAAACTAGAAGAAACCCTAAAATTTGGAGAGGGGCTGCAAGCCCTCTCCTTGGGCAGCTGCAGCCGCTCCCATCCTTTTTTTTTCACCATTTCCTTCCCTCTCCGTCCAACCTTCCCTCTCCGTCCATCCCCTCGCCATTTCTTCTCCTTGCCGGCGTGCTCCTCTCTCTCCATATTGCTCTCCAAGTATTCGGTCGACTCACCCCCCACCATCGATCAGCAGTACTCTTCATCTCTCTTTCTCCTCGCTAATCCCTTCTTCCTCCCTTCACAGCACCAGCCCACTCTTTTTTCTAGTCCTCTCTCGGCTGACCGGCTTTCATCTTCTTCGCCTCACTCCAGCTGAACCACAATGAGACCCATTTTTTCCTCGCCTCTTCGACAAAATTAGTATCCAAAATCAACGAATAATAATCAATAAAATTCATTGGATTTTTCTAAACTATGATCGATTTCTTACTGTAATATTTTTGTGAATAAATATGATATGTTTGAAAATTTCAAAATCACATCAAGATATACAATGCGGTTTACCTCGGGTAAGGCATACAAGGGTGCTAATACCTTCCTTTTACACAACCAGTCCCTTACCTTTGAATCTCTAAGCATACCAAGTGCAAATTGGATGATCCTAGCGACCCTTAATAGCAAGGTGGCGACCCTCAAAATCCACTGCGAGAGCCAGATCCTTCCTGGACACATGCGCGACGACGTGCAAAGTAGGATTGAAAGAGAAAAGAGACGATTTTGTTGAGAGATAGAGAGAGAGAGAGGGAATTTAGAGAAGAAGAAGAGAATGCTCATATGGCAGAGAACAGAGAGAAGAGAAGAGAATTTGAAATGTATGAATAAGAGTGGATTATGATTTTTGTTTGTGACATTCGGTAGACTCTTTGAAGACTGAATGTTCAGTTTTATAAGTGGAGACGGTGGAGAGAAGGAATAGAAGAAGAGGAAGAGGAGTACCGGCCGTACATATCTAGAAGTAGTTTTGATGATTTGTAGAGAATTAGAAGAATTGTGAGGGAGAAGAAGAATATTTAGATAACAGAAGAATTTGTTATCATTTGTAGACTCGTTTAAGACGTACGCCTTGTTTGATCTCAGAGTAGCAGTTAAGCAGCAATGAAGTAAAGTTGGAAGGCATGACTGAATAAATCCCTTTTCAGCCCTATCATGGAATTGCATTCCCTCTCATGCTTGTATTGTTGAACCAGACGATTGAGCTGCACTATCTCATAATCTTGTTTGGCACAAAACTCTTCTAGGGCCATTTCTCTCCTGATTGCTCCTTCTAGAACCTTCTCCATTGCTTTAGGAACTTGCGTTTTGGTTTTCTCAATAGACTTTGAGTTGTCATCGACATCTTTCACCTGTATGGGAAGACGCATGAGCCCTAGTGCACTGTATCTAATATTAGTTGCATTATTGTTTGATTCTTTTCCTAAAAACTTTCTTGTTTTACTATCCACGGGTGATTTACAATATAATTTTATACCCTAATAGCTAAAGCAAAATAATTTATATGTTTTTTTTTATATTTTGGCCAAATTCAAACTAATAACCATAAACTAGTTACGATATTCAATTTTCGTTCAAAATATGTGAAAGATGCAACATATATTTTTTACGAAAAAAATATGCTTAGGAAACCTTGGAATTTGAATGTATGCACAAAAAAACACATTTTTTGTTTTTTTTTTAAATATGATTTTTTTAAAAAAAAAATTCGGACTAGGCCTAGCCTAACTAAATAGGTTAGCCCATCTGCTGGACTTGGGCTGACCTGGCCTAGCCAGTTAGGATGGGTATAGAGTAGTCCAGCCCAAGAGATAAAAAAAGAAGAAATAAATTTTGCCTCTGCATTGTTCATGTTGCGAGAATAGTGCAAAGTGAATTAACATTGTTCACGTATTACATTAATAGGAATGATGGTGAGGAGAGGATTACCTGCTACTACATCTAGGTAGAGGAGAGCGAGGTGGTTCTTTCTGTGGTGGTGGCATCGGAAACGGTGGCCTGTGGCAGCCGGGGTAGCAATGGAAAATGTTGTTGGTTCGGGCAAGGGGAGCTCATGTGCATCGCTGGAGGTGGAGGATATGATGGAGCTTCTAACATGGGGGAGGAGCTTTCGTGCCGGTGATACAATCGATGGTGCTCACCGGGAGCCTGTTTATTCTTTTTTATTTGTGTTTTTTCTGTGCATGCTATATCGTCTGTCTTTATTCTCCCCCTCTTTGCATGGTTTCTTTCGTGCTATTTATAGACAAATAAAGTAACCATTGTGTTCAATGGCAGGTTAAATTTACAACATTGTGCTTGCAATTGCAACTACTAACAGTGGTATACTAGAAATGGAGGCCTTTTGGCAGCTAGTTACTTGCAGTTGCGGCATGTCGGCTGCGTGCCTCATACTTTGGGAGAAGGTACAAATGCTTTTTGGTCCCTCAATTTGTAATTGTTCTAATTCCACTCTCAATTGGCTATAAACTTTCAATTTTCTTCAATAGATTCTGCTTATGTAGTAGCTTCATAGCACGCAATAAATTCTACCTCCATTGTAGATGTAGCAACTATAGTCTACTTGCTGCTTCTCCGGGATATAGCCCCTCTAGCAAGAAGAAACATATATCCTAAAGTAGAGTTTCTACTATCTACACATTTCACAAAGTCAGAATCTAAATATCCAACCACCTTCAAATGGTCAATGTGTTTGTATGTCAAACTATAATGTTTGGTTCCTTGCAAATATTGCATAACTTTGCAGCTTTCCATTGTTCCAATCCTGGGTTGTTTTGATATCGACCCAACATTCCAACTGCCATTGCTATGTCACGTCTAGTACAGACCTGTGCATACAATAGGCTACTAACTACATATGAATATCGGATATCCTTCATTTGTTCCGTTTCCAATGCATTTCGAGGACATTGATCATTACTGAATCTATTCCCTTTACTGATAGGTGCTACAGAACCATTACAGGTCTTCAATTTGAATCTCTCTAAACTTTTTCAATGTAGGACTTTTGAGATAATTTCAATATTCTATGTTTTCTGTCTATGTGAATCTCTATGCCTATGACATAAGAGGCTTCACCCAAATCCTTCATTTTATAGTTTTGAGAGAGGAAACCTGTGGTCTCGTGTAGCAAACCTAAGTCATTACTTGCAAGCAAAATCTCATCTACATACAGGACTAGAAAAATAACTTTACTCCCACTGACCTTAAGGTATATACATTGATCAACAAGGTTCTTAATAAAACCATATGAGGTAAAGACCTTGTGAAATTCGATATACCATTGATGGGAGGCTTGTTTTAGTCCGTAAATAATTTCCTTAGTCTGCAAGCTTTCTGGTTGTTATCATCAAAACCTTCAAGTTGTTTCATGTAAACCTCCTCTTCAAGATCCCCGTTTAGAAAGATTGTTTTCACATCCATTTGATATAGCTCTAGATCAAAATGAGCTACAATGCCATGATTATCCTAAATAAATCCTTCTTAGATACTGGAGGGAAGGTTTCATGATAATCAATTCCTTCTTTTTGAGTGAAACGCATGGTCACAAGTCTAGCTTTATATCGTTCAACATTACCGGAAGCATCTGTTTTGGTTTTATAAACCCATTTGCAGCCTATGGCTACAGCTCCCTTTCGTAAGTCAACGAGATCCCAAACTTGATTTTTAGCTATGGATTCCATCTCTTCTTTCATGGCATTAATCCACAATGTGGAGTGTTCTCCACTCATGTCCTTCTCATCCATCCCCTGTGGCGTCTGAATCCACTATAAAAGGTATGCATTCTAACTCCTTAACTTCAGGGGAGCCTTTTGATCATGAGAAATTGAATGTTGTTATGCATATTCCTGCCAAGAATATTCACCATATGTAGACACGTAGCAATAGTGGGGCTATGACCAGAAGAGCTTGTTTGACTGCTATCCATCAATCTAGTACAACAGTGCCATCAAGTGAACCTTTGTCCTACAAATTAGCTTTAAAAACTCCAGTATGGTTTTCTGCTATGAAAGATGATATCACTACACTACATTCTCAAGGAACATGGACTCTTGTTGAATTACCTCCTTATAAGAATCTTGTTAGGTGCAAATGGATCTTCAAACTCAAGAAACATGCAAATTGTTCCATTGCTAGACAAAAGTCACATTTGGTTACTCAAGGGTTTAGCCAAGAACCTCGCTTGGATTATGGTGAGACTTTCAGCCTTGTGGTTAAACCCACCACTGTCAGAATTGTGTTGGCAATTACTACTCATCACAACTAGAAATTGTGTAAGTTAGATGTGAAAAATGCCTTCCTTCATCGCATTCTTCAGGAAGAGGTATAAATGGCTTAACCTCCTGGATTTATAGACTTGGCCAATCCACAACTAGTATGTAAGCTTCATAAATCTATATATGGGATTAAACAAGCCCCAAGAGCATGGAATGACAGGTTCACTTCCTTTTTGCCATCATTGGGTTTCAAGCACACTTATACTGATTCATCCTTATTTGTTAAGTATCTTGACCATGGCATCATCATATTGTTAGTGTATGTGGACGATATTAGTATAACTAGGTCTGCCTCATTTGATATTCAGTGTGTTATTGATACTCTCATTTCTGAATTCGAAATCACAGACTTGGGTGCTTTACACTTCTTTCTAGGAATACAAATTTCATACACTTCTACTGGTTTAGTGTTATCTCAGTCTCAATATATCACTGACTTGTTGAGCAGAACTGATATGTCTAATGCTAAGTCTTGCCACACACCTTGTCTTTCATATCAGTGTTTGTCCAAAGATGATGGTCTGCCATTTGTTGATCCCACCATGTATAGAAGTATTGTAGGTGCATTTCAGTACCTCACATTTACTCGGCCAGATATAATATTTACAGTCCATCAAGTCTGCCAATTTATGCAGCAACCTATGGTGTCTCACTTAACTGCAGTCAAATATATGTTACGTTATCTCAAGGGCATTATGAACTATGGCATGAGGTATTCTCTTGATCCCTTAGAACTCAAAGCTTTCAGTGACGTAGACTGGGCTGGAGATCCAAATGACAAATATCTACTACTGGTTTAGTCATCTTTCTTGGCTCTAACCCTATTTCTTGGGCTTCCAAGAAATAGCAAACAGTTTCTAGATCTTTTACTGAGATAGAATATACAAAGCATTATCATCCACTGCTGCTGAAATTAATTGAATGAAGCAACCGTTAGCCTTTATGAGTGTTGATATTATTCAGCCTCTTGTTATCTTCTATGACAACCATTTGGCCATAGCTCTGTCTTTTAATCCTGTGTAGCATCAACGCACTAAACACATTGAAATTGATGTGCAATCAACTTGCTGTGCAATTTGTTTCTTCCAAAGAACAATTTGCAGACATACTAACCAAAGGGCTCACTACTTCTCTTTTTCAATTACATTATTCTTTTGACTCATAAAGTCATCACGATTTTGACAACAATCATCCAAACTAATTATGAAGATATCCAAACCATTCTTAGATAGTTAAACCTAGACTAATTACAAAAGTCAACAGTACAAATACAAAAAAAACATTACACAAAATACACTAACACACAACAATATGAATTTAATCGATACAAATAATAAAAAAAATAAACAAATTACACTAACCTTTTCAAGAGTATTTGATAGAATTTGTTGAATAGAGATGTTGATCGATGCTTGATGCTCCTTTCAAGAACCTTGAGTAGAAATATATTGTTATTAAATTCAATAGAAATTGAATATAAAACAGAAGCAATATAAAACCCTAATATAACTTTCTCTTCATGTTATGTTATGTGATCTAATAGGGTTTCATTTTTTTAATGTTTGCTTGGTATCTGCTAATTTGTTGCCTTGAACAATAGCAATATTGCCCTTTATTGAAAACTCTCATGCCAAAGTAGTTAGAACAGGTGGTTGAAGCAATGAATTTAAATCAACCCAGAAAAGTTGAAGCAACCAAACAATGGAGAAACCCTTGCTAAATACCCTTGAAATAATTTTCAAAATTCTAGCTTGTAAGTATTAAAGAAAGGATAAAGAATAAAATGTATTTTTTTCGTTATTGTTTGTTTTGTTAACAAAGTATTTAAATGTATTGACATGTGCAACAAATGCTTAACTTTGAGCAATTTGATATTTGAATGGAAGCAACTAACTCTTGAATTTTTCTATCAAGCATTTTTTTTTACTATACATTAGGAGTCTGCAATTGTGTAATCTGAGAAACACATAGTGAATAATGCTGACAAAATCATAGTGAAAGTAATAAGGTGACAATATAATATAGAGGATAAATGGTTATATGTAAAATTGATTTAGGAGAAACACATAGTGAAAGTAATTTTTCCTCATAAAAGATGTAATAAGGGTGATTTTTATATTTTCTTAACTATAGCCAATCTTTTACTTAGATTGTTGGATCTATTGCATATTTTAAGATTCTTCGTCTTCTTTAAGAACTAGGTTATGACTACATGTTTTAAATTTTCCATTAATTTTTACAAGTCTCATTTTCATGTCAGATGAAACAAAACATTTTTACTATAGAACTGAAGATTCAATTGAATTATGGTTTTAGTCCTTGTATTTAAATTGATATAAAACTTAATAAATATAGTTTTTATTAATTTATTACTTCAAGTATCTTAGAATCATAGCTAGTATGTGTATTGTAGACCAGATGTTGGCTTACAAACTGTTTTTATTATTGAATTACAGCTATTGTAATGATTTACAAAACATTTAAGAACATATAACAATTTAGATGATTACACTAAAAATAATTATAGAATACAAGGGTATGGATGTTAGCTTTCTAATTCCACTTGAATCATTTCATTTCAATCTCTAGAGCTTATACTATGCACAAAACATCGATTCAAGGTCAAATATGTCAATCACCTCTAATTACCTCATTTTTGCATCTTTCATCTAAAAATGACTTCAAAATATAAAACAATGAATATCAAGGCAGTTTATACATAAAAACTAGGTAAATATGGGTAAAAATATCAAATAATATAGTTGTATCATAAAACTTAATAAATACAGATTTTGATAACTTTATTACTTCCTATCTCGGAATCACAACTAGTTGAATCTGAAATGTGTATTGCTCTGGCCTACAATCTGCTTGTATTATTGAATTACAACTATTGTTGGGATTGCCATGAACACAACGGGGGTGGACTCCATATTTGTCGTGGTTGACAGGTTTTCCAAAATTGGTCACTTTATCCCATGCAGGAAAACCTTCGATGCTTCCCATGTAGCTCATTTGTTTTTTCGAGAAGTGGTACGACTACATGGGGTACCACAGTTCATCACTTTTGATCGGAATTCAAAATTTCTTAGTCATTTTTGGATCACATTATGGAGAAGGATGGATACCACATTAAAATTTAGCAGCACATCCCACCCAGAAACTGATGGACAGACAGAGAATCTAAACAGGACCTTGGGAAATTTGATACGCAACATTTGTGATGACAAGACAAAGCAATAAGATGTGTCTTTGGCGCAACCTGAGTTCGCATATAATAATGCAATTCATACAGCTACGAGTAGATCTCCTTTCTTGCTGGTATACTTAAAATCGCCTAAACATGCATTGGATTTAGTCCGCCTGCCCAAGATGACTGGTTCTATTGTGGCAGCTGGAAATCTGGTCGAACATGCTCGGAGAGTCTAAGCAAAGGTGAAAGCTCGGTTGGAGGAGAAGAATGTGAAATATAAAGCTACAGCTGATGTCAAAAGGTGCGAAAAACTGCTCGCTGAAGGAGATGAGGTGATGGTCTTTTTATGCAAGGAGAGGTTTCCTCTTGGATCCTATAACAAGTTGAAACCAAGGAAGTATGGTCCATATAAAATCATCAAGAAGATAAATGGCAATGCCTAAGATCTTCCTGCAGATATGCACATCTCTCGCACTTTCAATGTAGTCGACCTGTATGAATTTTGTGCAGATGTTCTAATCTATCCGGAATATAACTCGGGGTCGAGTTCTTTGCAAGTAGAGGAGACATTGACGCGGAATGGAAGGTGATTAAGTGACTTACCAATGTAAATCATAGCAACTAGAACTCAAGTGTAAAGAAAAATTCTAGAACGTATTATTATTTCCTGGTCCTCTGTTTTCAGCCAATTAAATAAGCAGGATAATGTCAAGGTTACACTCGATTATTGCAGTGAAATCTGCAATATATTCTGAAAATGAAAATAAACACACAAAAGTAAATGCAGACAATAACTGGAAATTCATAACGGACATGATAATCTGATATGGAATAAACTGCGACGCAAAACAACAGTGATTTGCAGCTTGCATGTGGAGAATTTAGCTCTTGATTTTTGATGATTTTGTTGCAAGTTGACTTATGATTCTGGGCTCGTTCCTTCTTCTTCGTTGTCCTGTCTAACACCACTTCTTACTCTTGTGCAAGTTGTTCTACTTCACTCTTTCTAACTTCTTCATTTACCAAAACACTCAAACGACGCAAGCAGCTACCGCAGCCAATCCAGGAGTCCTCTACCGCCGTGCTCTCAAATACACTCTTAATGGGTAGTCTATCGCCACCTCTTTTACGAAGACGTCGATCTTCTGCGTAGGAGGTTCTAAACAAGCAAACACGTGGAAGATCCAGAATCAATTGATAGAATGATAGCTTCAACAGTGAAAAGCCTTTAGAGGAGAGAGGGAAGAGAGGACAAAGAGAGATGAGCATCACAACAGTAATAGCAACTCGCTACAGGTAATTCATGGAAAGGATTTTCCAAGGAGACAACTCCAGAAGGTTTGAGAAACAAGCCTTCGTAAGCAGTAGAGAAAGGAACCATGTCAAGGTTATGAGGTTGTCGATTGCACAGATCTTGATTGTGATTTTGTAGAAGCAGAAGACTGTATTGAGGTAAGCTTACAGGACAAGAAGTTCTATGGAAAGGATTTTCCAAGGAGACAACTCCAGAAGGTTTGAGAAGCAAGTCTTTGTAAGCAGTAGAGAAAGGAACCATGTCAAGGTTATGAGGTTGTCGATTGCACAGATCTTGATTGTGATTTTGTAGAAGCAGAAGACTGTATTGAGGTAAGCTTACAGGACAAGAAGTTCTATGTGTGTGCACTTCTCTTCACGATGCACAATGGTGCTCGCTCTATTGCTACTATGTTTAATCTTCATTTTGCTGAAAATGCAGGGACGAAGTCAACAAAGGTCAATTGATTCTTAATCTGCAGAAATTGAAGAATGAAGCTGTGAAGATCATCAAGTTTGTCCTTTATTGTTTAAGTTTGTGTTTTAGTTACTAAAGATCAATTAAGATTGATCATATCATGTAGTTGATATTCAACATATTTATTTCCTATTTTAAATTCAAAGGATTGTATTTGAATTTCCATTCTTGTAATTTGATCTTTTTGATATAAATAAAACTCAAGGGATGGCAGTAACCTAAGCTATTATGCCCCTTATTGTATGTTTGTTTACAGCAATTCATTAGTTTTTATATGCTGCAAAATCTAGGAAAATTCTGGGCGAGTTCTTGAGTTTCCTGAAAGCTTCCACCCTCCTCAAATTTCTAATACTCATAATGGTTTCAACAACAAAATGAGATGGATTTGGGGTGCCTGCTAATACTAGTAATCTAAATGGATTTGCCACTTTTTGATGCTCGAAGTTCAATAGCTTTAATTTCTTGAGGCACGACAGAAGGACTGCATTTGGGTTTTGCATATGAGAATGAGTTTTCCTTGATCTTCTCTAGATAAAAGGTGTTATTTCTGTTTTTTTAAGGGATTTTCTGCTTCAAGTATCTATCAAGAGGATCATTGGCTTGTAAATGTGTTTTACGCATTTCTAGTAATGGTCAATTACTGTCGTTGCATTCATGTGACTGAATTGTTAAATTGAACCAAGTCTATGTTTTGTCTGGATATTTATTTGGACATTATTCTGACAGATTTTCAGCCAAATGGGCAAGCTCCAATCTCATCCACGGAGAAGACACTGACCCCTCAAATTCGAAGTAATGGCATTGATGTTGCAGAGTTTACACCTCCAAGAAAACTAAGGACAGATGAAATCCCTCAAATTGTCGAAGACTTTAGATTAGCTGCTAGGAATGCCATGGAAGCAGGTTTTGATGGAGTAGAGATCCATGGAGCTCATGGCTACCTAATTGAACAGTTCATGAAAGATCAAGTAAATGACCGGACCGATCAATACGGTGGATCTCTAGAGAACCGCTGTCGATTCGCCTTGGAAATAGTTGAAGCCATAGCCAACGAGATAGGTGCAGATAGAGTTGGAATAAGGCTATCTCCATATGCAACCTTCATGGAAGCCGGAGACTCAAATCCAAAAGCTTTAGGAGTTTACATGGTTGAGTCCTTGAACAAACATGGAATTCTCTACTGCCACGTGGTTGAGCCAAGAATGAGGATGCCTACAGAAAAACATGAATGCCCGCACAGTCTTCTCCCTATGAGAAAGGCTTTCAATGGTGCTTTCATTGCAGCTGGGGGTTTCGACAGGGAAGATGGAAACAAAGCTGTGGCAGAGAACCGTGCGGATCTTGTAGCTTATGGGCGTTGGTTCCTCGCAAATCCAGACTTGCCAAGGAGATTTGAGCTTAATGCTCCTCTCAACAAGTACAACAGAGAGACGTTCTACACGCCTGATCCTGTGATTGGCTATACTGATTATCCATTTCTTGACGAGGGTGTGCTTAGAGCTTGAGGTTTTGAAATTCTGGTGCTGGGTTTCGTGAAACGGAAATAAAATAATCAATTTAAAATTTTATTTGAGAGTAGAATTTAGAGTTTATATAAAAATTATCTGAAGATTAAGTTTTTTTTTTTTTTTTTACTTTGGATAATTGTTTGAAGGCTGAACTATGATAAATTATAAATTATCCAAGTGTGATCTTTACAGTTAAAACATATAAATCACCAGTGAGAAATAAGTTCTTTTCTTTTATGTTTTGTAGGTAAATGTAACTTAAATTATTGTGTGCTACTTTAAAAATAAGAGCTGTATCATTCTATTTATAGAAAAAAATATTTTTTTTATTAATGATAAAAAATTAATTTGCTTTCTTAATAATATTATTTCATAACAATTTTAAAAAATATACAATAACATCTCTACTTCATTTTTCTAAGTTTAGAGTTGTACTTTCTTGTATAAATTATATTTTTTGTCTTTATTTTCTAAAACTTATTTACAATCAAGTTACACTTGATTAATTATTCTATTTTAATTTTTACCAAGGATTTTGATGTGTGACCCATTAATTTTTTTAACAAGTTGATTAAAATATAAATCATAGATCTAAATAAAATAGAACTAGATGTAAATCAAACAAATTAATTTATTATCATTTCATCAAATGAATTATTTATATTTAAAGATCAAGTATATGTGGAACAACTTATTATGATCCTTAAAATATTAAGAAAACTATCAGTGATTTGAAATGATCTTTCAATGACTAATTTTTTGATTTATTATTTATATTCATCAATAATATTATGATTTATATATTATAGCAAATAGTGTATTTACTCCATCACATCATATTTATTTTCAACACCATAATCATTGATTTTTTTGTAATAGGATTTGAATTTTTTTTTCAAGTCTCATTCACATTGTGCAAGAATTTACAATGAATATTATTAGAGAACAAATGAAATAATTTTTCTAATTCACATAGAGTGATGAATCTTGTTTCATTATTTGAATACTTTCAAATAATGTATGTAATATTTGTCTATTTGATACCCTTGTTTATGACAATGTGTAACAAAATCAAAATATAACATTCAATATATGTAATAAATTTGAGATCTCAAGTCTAAGAAAAGTATAATTTTATTTGAAAAATATTTTGTCTCAAATATTTCATGAATATTAAACATAAATATATTTTTTATTAAAATTAAATATATATTTATATGAATAAAGTCAATACCAATTACAACCAACTAATTAAGTCATGTGCACTAAAAACATATTTGTCATTGCCAAACTACAAACACAACTTCTTTTTTTATTTTGATGGGTGATTGATATATTTTTAAATTCAAATTATATATTGATAAAGTAAAATTAATTTTAAAAATATTTTTCTTATTAATAAACTCTAATAATTGTTTAGCATCCTTTTTGTTTATGAAATTTTAATCAAAACCTTTTATTATTAGAAAAATCCAAAATCTTCCCCTTCAGTTAGCCGAAAAAACAATCTTGCACCATTTTTATATAGTTATTTTACGAGCTGATTTGCCCGCTCCGCTGGGCTTTTTTATCTATATAAAAAATTGATTGAGTTTATAAATGTTGTATTTTGATATTTTAATATTTAATGAGTAAAATTTTAATTGATAAAATTTGTTAAAAAGAGGTGTTTTTTTTCAACTAAAAAATGATTGAATATTGCTACAACTAAAACTCTTTTGATAAAATCCGTTAGAAATGATTTTTTTTATATGAAGGAAATTGATTGTAAAATTTATTGCTTATATTATGATATTAAAAATATTTTAGAATAATAATAAATAGGTCTCACATATTTATAAGAAAAATATAATCATTATTATTATTTTGAATGTCTTATCTATAATAATAAGAAATTTCAGCACCTAATAGTATTAAAAAAAATAAAGCACTAAATAAATGAAAAAAAAATATTAATATATTTTAAAAAAATGAAATGAGGAATAAAAAAAAGAGAAAATAGAAAATATCATTTTAAATAACTTTAATAACAGTAGAAATAATTTTGTTTTTATTTTTTATAGATTTTTCAAGTCAAATAAATTTTTAAAATCTAATAATATTTATTGTTGTCTTTTCATTCATTTTAATTTTTTTAAAAATATTATTAGATGTTGAAATTTCTAATTATTGTAGATAAGGCATTGAAAATAATGACAATAATTATTCGTAAGTTTTTTTCTTTATAAATATGTTACACCAATTATAGATTTTGCTATTTATTTCATCTTAGTGCATTTAAAATAATGATAATAACTATTTGTGATTTTTTTCTCTGATAAATATTTTAGACTAATTATATATTTTGCTATTTATTTCATATTAACACCTTAAAATATATATATTCGTAATTATTGTAGATAAGGCATTGAAAATAATGACAATAATTATTCGTAAGTTTTTTTCTTTATAAATATGTTACACCAATTATAGATTTTGCTATTTATTTCATATTAGTGCATTTAAAATAATGATAATAACTATTTGTGATTTTTTTCTCTGATAAATATTTTAGACTAATTATATATTTTGCTATTTATTTCATATTAACACCTTAAAATATATATATTCGTAACTTTTTGGAATTGCGATCTTTTTTATGTATTCTAGAAAATAACAATAATTGTCGTGATGTGCGTAAGCTGACCATAACATCTCGGTTAAGAAAAAAAAGAGTATAAGTGGCAAATGAAAATAGGAATAAAAAAATTAAAAAAAAATGAATCCGGAGATTAGTTGTGGTGCACGGAAGTTATCCTGGACACTTCAGTTATAACAAAAAAATTCTTGTTTTTTGCAAAACAAAAAACAACAACCAGCTAGTAAAAAAAATCAATTTTTTAAACATAAAAACCTTTTTTTTAACAAAAAAAGTTGAAAAAAACAAATCAGATTTGAAAAAAAAACAATCAGTTATTAAAAAAAACCTTTTTTTAACAAAAAACCCTTTTTAAAAAAAATAGTTATTCAAAACAGAAAAAATATTTTTTTGTAAAAAAAGAAAGAACAACCCGTTAAAAAAAATCATTTGTTTTTAAAAAAAAAAAAACATTTTTTTTAAAACAACAAACAGTGTTAAAAAACAGAAAATATTGTTTTTTGTAAAAAAATAAAAAAACAACCTGTTATAAAAAAAATCATTTGTTTTTAACAAAAAAAACATTTTTTTAAAAAACAAACAGTTCTTAAAAAATAAAAAAAATAAAAAATTAATATACCAATATTAAAAATATTTTCAAAAAAAGAATATAATCATAATTAATTTCTAAACCAATAATACTTCACAAAACAATCAAAAAAATGTACAGAAATAAAAAAAAATGCATGCTTGCATGAAAGAGAAGGACTATGAGGATCAAATAAAAGCAATCAACAGAATAAAACCTGCAGAGGCATGGACAATAAAAGGTTGGATTTCAACTTGCAGTCGAGCCTGCCGGCCACAGATAATTTTTAGTTATCTCCACCATATAAATTATAAAAAACATCTCTGTGGAAAAAAAAACCAGAAACAGGTGCACATATACGCGTGATACGAAAAATGCTAGTGAACAATATTTTTTTGAACAGTAACAGTCCGAGCTGTTTTAGCTCTTTAAGTAATTTTTCAAAATTGAAACGTGGGAACACAAAATTATGGAAGTAATATAGTTGAAAACTTATTTAAGAAAATATCATGTGACGTTTGTGATTTTAAAGTCCAATTTCTCATTTACTAATGTAAAGTCGCTTGTCTCCTCTAAGATTTTGTTTTTAAAAAGCTACTTTAAATTTTAAACTTAATAAATAAATAAACATTACTTTTATAATATCTAAAATAAAGATAATATTTATTTATTTTACAAAAATATTTTTTATATATAAATATAATATTTTTTTTATTTATTTTCTTGTTTTTGTAGCGAACATATATTTTAATAAAAAAAAATACAATAAATCATGATTATGTACACTAAAACAAATATATTATTTTTGATATACTTGCGATTAAGGCTTATATTTATTTCTTACAAATACATTATTTTTGATATACTTGCTATTAAGGCTTATATTTATTTCTTTTTGTCGTGACCAAATTTTGGGTCATTCCCCAAAACTACTAGAAAATAATAAAAAATAAAATAAAGGGGTCTAGTGTGAGCAGGAAAATCGAGGTGAAATTTTGGATGTCGTTGAGAGCTTAATCGTATCTCTTTCGTATCTGGAAATAAAGAAAATCACAGATTTAAGGTCAAAATAATTTATTATCAGATAAATCTGTGTAAAAACTAAGTCAAAAGATATAATTATACTTTTTATGGGCCAATTTGATTTAATGGTGGGTTAATTTAAAATTGTAATTGGGAATTAATTTAGCACCAGTTGAAGCGTTTAAATCGGTCAAATTAATTTTACTAAGGGCTTCGTTAACAAGAAATCAAGTTCATAAATTTAATTTGGGTCAATCAATGAAATTGAAAATTTCGGAGATCAATTTATTTTTTGCAAGTCAATTATGCGAAATCAGGGGGCCGAATTGGATAAATTGAAAGTTTAATGGTTGATTGAGGGCTAAATCGTGGAAATTAGGAACTAAGGATGAGAACAAAAAAAATCACGCAAAGCTAAGTTTGAGATTGAGTTTTTGATGGGATATAGTTGCATAAATTCACAAGTTTAAATCCAATTGGGTGCAATTAAATAAATTATAAAGGACCAAATCATTTTTTTTCTTCTAAAAAAATAATTCAAATCTGCATTAAATAAGCATGTACTGTTCCGGTGTGCATTGAATGGAATTTTTAGGCGCACATAATTATCATTGACCACGGCAAAGCAGATCAATTCTTCTTAATCAATCATGATTTCTTTTGCCTAATTCATCTCCATCAAAATCTTCTTCCTAATTCTCCTCTTGCCTTCCTGATTCTCCTCTAATTATACTTTCCTCAAATGCATTAAAAGTCTTCTCTGCTATAAATAGTAGTGCACACGGTGAAGAAGAGGAGGAAAAAAAGAAAAAAAGACACAGAGGGAAATACGTGAGAAATATAGTGTTAGAAATGCAGAGAAAGGGAGAAAAAATTGGAGTCAATCCCTACCCCCCTCTCAGCATTTTCTATCGTCACTACAAAAAAACAGGCCTATTTGCAATGGAGTGATACGTTGCAAATAACAAAGAAAGTCATTGCTAATATTAATTAGCAACGACATTTGCAACGGACACAATCCATTAGAAAAATGTCGTTTCAAATTTAGCTTGCAACGGATTATCCGTTGCAAGTGAAATTGCAACGGAATTTCTACCGTTGCAAATACACAGTTTGCAACGGCTGGTCCGTTGCCATTGCAAGGCCTTTGCAATTGCGATGACATATCTGTTGCAATCGCAACGACAGGAATATAAATGAAATTTTAATATATTTAAAATATATTTTTAATATATTTAAATTTTAATTAATTACAACTAAATATTTTAAAAGTACGAGCAAATATTGAAATATTATTAATATCGAAAATAACATAAATATGGTGGAAATAAAAATTATTATAAATTAAAATTCTTAATACACTACAGATTCAATCACATTTACATGACTAAGTAAATAAACGTGGAACCTTAATACACTACAGATTCGATTATATTTGCATGACTAAGTAAATAAACATGGAACTTAAAAATACATATTTTAAAGTGTTTAAAGCGGAAATGATCTACGATGTTGTGGATGAGAGGAAGATGGACCATTATATGGTATTTGAGGTCGAGGTCGAGGTCGATATACTGTTGAAGACACAGGACCCATCGGAGCCATTGTAGGTGATGGCATCGACGGAGCCATAGGTGTTGGCATACTTAGACCCATATGTCCTACCAAGAGCTTAAGAAAATCTTTAATGGAAGAAATTTCATTTATCATATCATTAATAACTTCATGATTTTCTTGCAACTGCTCTCGATATCCTCTAGTAGCTGTGCTTGAATATGATGAATTTACTGAGTAGGTATGTGATGAAGAACTCACATCAACTTTAGATTTAGGCATACGGGGTGCACCATATACTCGACCCTTGCTTACTCCCTCTGAAGCCTCACACCAAGTTGCTCCATCAAAAGAGGGATGATTGTCCTGATCGGGTCCATATCTTTCAACCATCTCATTTCTATATTTTTCCTGCAAACACACAAGTCCATGTCAAAATATATTAATTTGAATATGAATGATATTTCATATATATATATATATATATAAAATATAAGTACTTACCACCACTGTTTTAGACTGGTTATCTACAAATGTGCCGTTCTCATTTGATTTTTGATGCAACGCAAAAAAGACTTCATCCCATACTAAACATGAAAAAAAAAGTAAGTAACAAAAATATTAAACAAATTAAATTACAAGTGTTGAACAACAACATTTCGTACCATACTAGCTTGATATGATGCAAATGAAACCGAGCCAGCAGAATGAGTACTTATTTTCCCATTTGTTTTCTTCAATCGATTCTGTTTTGAAGATTTGGATCGTTTGTGGAATCCATCAGTGGACCAAACATCATTGATCTTCGTATTTTAATCTTCATTTTGGATCCAAACAGGTCCTTTATCCAGGCAATCGATAATATTTGTGGTTCCTATTATTGACATAGCTTTATTTCAAGCTCGTGCCAATTCTTGGTTCAAGGAAATTCGAGTTTTATCTTCCCAAATTTTATGAACAATTGCTTTATCTTCTTCAGGGAAGACATATTTTTTCTATCAAATACATATGACAATTAATAAATGTTAACATAAACACACAGATCTCAAACAACCTCATCATTTAACAAAAAACTAGTATCTCGATCCATATCACATAGAAAACAATATAATAATAACCTAAATAACTAGATCCAAGTAATAGCATGCCAATGAAATGGAACAAAATATTGTTTGTGAATTTACCATATACCATATATCAAAAAACAAAAGATATTCTTATAAATCTGTTATTTGCAAAACATCTAGTTATATCAAGTTGGATTAAAATCCCACTTAAGTTCCATTCACGAGATTTTGATCAAGGTGTAATTTATTTGAATATATTTTACATTTTTTGTGCTTCTTGCCTAAACTAAATTGAATGCATGTGGGTAAATTTTAATGGCTACTATGATTTTAGGATTCATGAAGGAAACTTCATGCATATTGAGTTCAATTCTAATGGCCATGATTATGATGTTTTTAGGATTCATGGTGGAAATGTTTTGCATATTAATACAAATTTACTAGCATTGATACTCTTAGGAGTGTTTGATATGAAGAGTTGTTGATTAGGTGATTTATTAATTCTTTAGACAAATTATATTTCCTTCTACATTCCCCCCCCCAGAAATTATGATTCCAGCCTTAGAACTCTTAGTTGGACCTAATAATCCTGAAGATAAAAAAAGATAATTTTGAAGGGAATATAGACTTCATTCTCATAAATAAAGAATTTGCAATGTATGGCTTAACTGTGAATGGTATCAACAAAAGAAGATCATTTCTAGATAAGTTCTGTTGAAACTTTTTCAATGAACATTGAAACTACAAACACACCAACCTATTTTCTTAAACCCAGCTTAAGCAGCATGCATGTCGAACAGAAACAATTTTTCTAGCTTAACAGAAAAACATACCTTGAACTCCTTAAACAGTTCATCTTTACACAACATCAACTTTATCCCAAGAGTGCCATGGCCCATTGAAATTAGTTCTCAAAATTATTCTAATTTCTCAGCCACATGAAACATTATTGAACCTAAAAGATTAAAGTAACAAACTTTAATGGAATAATAATGACACAAATGATAACTATGTAATAAAAATATTATACTTACTCATATGTTCCATACAAACTCAACTCTTTTTTCCTGACAATGGATCGATGGCCGTTTCAAAACTCTTCCATTTAATATATATACTGTTTCGAGAACAGTTTGAATCATGGATTGAATGGTGGCAATCCGGATCATTTGAACATCTCATGTTACTACCTTCTCTTGACTCATAGAATTCTCTCCCATCACTACCATCTTCATCAACTTCATTGCTAATGGCATGCTCATCACTAACACCACCTCCTCCCACGAAACCTTGATGTACATTAAATTTTGTAAACATGTTTGCATGATCTCGCATGACACCTTGTGTTTCTAACAAATCTTAAAACCCGAAAGCTTCATGTGTATTCAACCTCACATGATCCTCTTGATGAGGAAATGTATTTTCAACTCTGTGTGTATAATAATCATGTAATTGATCAGGCTCGGGTTGGTGAAGAAATGCAGAAAAACATTTATTAGAACGTAGTGCTCCATGAATAAGCTCTCTTTCCTGTATTGGTTTCAGCTATAATATTCAAAAAGCACTCAACATTAACTAGTCTACGAACAAGAAAAAAAAACTAGTGCTTAAACCTCAAAAGTAGTTGAAAAATGAAGCACAACAAAATTCTATGTATCTTATTATCCACCTGACTTATCAAGTGGCTTGAAAAGTCCAAAAGTTCTCCCCACGAAGTCACCTTAATATAACAATGATCTTCGACTCAAACCACCAAAGAGAATGGAGCTTAGTAGCCAACATTAACACATCTTAGACAAGTACTGCTTGTTATTTTCTACATGCAGGAGGAGGGCAAGCATAGTTTAATTACATCACAAACTCATAGCGGATAAATGATCCGAATCCCAACACATTAACCGAAAATGTAAGTTAATTACATATGAAGCACTCAACTTTATAGTCGACACCTGACTACTCAGAACTCATCTTTAAAGTTTAGAATTCAAAATAAATAAAAAACCTTATTCTGCATTATTTATGGTTCACTACTTTGCCTCTCTTATCCTTATGTCTTGTATTTATTAGAACTTTCATCTCCTGATTTACTAGGTCTTTGTCAATTTTCAACATCAAACCAGGAAACTCTTATGATACAGTTGCTATTCTGCTGCCTGATCGCAATTTTGCCATCTAACCATGATGAACAAATTGGGTCATCTACATTGTGCTCCTTGGTAAATTGAAGGACACATTAATTTGAAGGAAAGCATAGCTCTTGGACGGTGTAATTCATGCATGTTAAGAAAATCCTAATAATAATAGGGTTGTTCATTTTAATGGCAGTGGTTAGAAAAACACTGAATGCAGAATATGTTCAGCTTATAATGTATTTGAAAATTATGTGGAAATAGGGTGAAGGACATTAGCAAGTTCATAAAAATACAGGATAAAAAGATGGAAGAATTCAAAGCAGAGAGAAAGAAGCTGATAAGAAGGCATGAAGACGAGAACGGTGCACTTATGAAGAATGCAATTTCTCGGCAAAACACTTAATTGGTCAAAACACATGAGCATAGATGGAAATTCGAAGCAAACCCACGACAAAGCTCCCCCAAAACTTCTTAAACCCTAAACAAATTTAAAAACTAAGCAAATTTATAAACTGAGCACAAATTTAAAATTTGAAATGCTGACCGTACCTTCGTTGTGGTGGTGATGGACCTGCTGGGTGGCTGAAGCTCATTGCCGGTGAGGTGGTGATCGGGAAGAAGAGATGGAGAGAAGGTAGGTGGTGTTTGTTCGGTTGATGATGATCAGTAATTAAAAACTTAAATGTGAGGAAATGAGATAAGCGGAGAGAATAAGAGGAAGACAATGGGTTAAAGCGGTGCGTTTCATGCCTAACTTTTTCACTAGGCGCGGAATATCCGTTCTTGAACAATTTTCGAATGCAAATTGAGCAACATAATTTTTCCATTGCCAAATTTTGTTGCTAATGGCACCCTTTTCTTGTAGTGCGTGTCCTCTACCTCTCTCTCTTAAAAACCAGACCCCCTTTTTTCTTCACTCTCGGCCAGCCGTGCATCACCACTATCGACCACCCATATTACTCCTTCTCATCACCATAAGCCACCCCTTAACCTCAATAACTCCTCTATCATCTCAGATGAAGGAAGAGGCGACGACAACCGCGATAGTAGCGACCCTGCAACTTGACGACAGACATTCCGACGCCTATTCCGGTCACCACGAGCCACCATCTCCGATGCCACAATGACCAAAAGAATCACCACGACCTCCTCTACCTAATGGTATAAATAGGTACATCATTCATCGCACTTGAAAAATCATGTAGTTACTTGTTCGTCTTCTTCATTTCACATGCAGGAGTGAATTAATTCACTCCTGTCACATTAGGCACGCTTTGTGCCCGGCCGGACGTTTGAATGTGGCGGGCTTGCAGCCCATCCTAGTCATAAGAGTTTCGGGCCGATGGCCTGCACCGAGATTTTTGAGCCGACGACCTGCACTCGATATTTTTTCTCGTCGACAACCCAAACCCAAGATTTTTCTTGGACTGACGGCATAGACCCATGATGTTTGGGTGACGGCCCGCACCTAAGGTCTTCAAGGACAACGACCCAAGTCCCTCTAGGTCGGCACCCGACCGAGACAGTCAAGTGGCGACCAGCACCCCAAATTTGAAGTCGGTAGTCTAGTCCACTGATAAATAAAAATGTATAAAAATATTAAAAATATATATTTCTTAGAAAAATATCAAAAAATATGTTGTTTTCTTGCATACAACTAATGCACTAGCATATTTTTCTAAAGAAATTGGTTTTTTGGAAAAATATTATTATCTTGGGTTTTGAAGAGAAAATGAGTTTTAGCATGTATTTCGCAAAGAAAAAATCATTTCTTGCATTTTGAGATTTTACAACATGTTTGTAAAATTCAAAGGGTATTGGCCAATATTCCAAAAATTAAAATCTTATTTTTTGGAGGTTTATTATTCACCGCTGGTAGCTGGATAAATAAATCCTAATGGGTTAGTGTCCAAAATATTTGGCGGAATGATACGCTATTATTCACCGTCGGTAGCTGGATAAATAAATCCTAAGGGGTCTATCCAAAATATTTGGCGGGGATGATATGCTATTATTCACTATCGGTGTTTGGATAAATAAATCCTGAGGGGTTAATATAAAAAATATTCGCGGAGTAACATCCCATTCATCATTTAATCAACATATTCTTTGAAAGATTAAAATCATAACAAAAAACATCAAGCGACTTACCATAGGTAGGGCGTACTATAGGTAGGACGTACTAGGGGTGCTAAAACATTCCCTTTACGCAACTAGTCTCTTGTCTTAGAATCTCTAAAACACTAGTTTAGGTTTCCTAGTAACCATAATACTAGGTGATGACTCTCTTTTTCATGAAAATATAGATGATACCCCCAACATTGAATCCCCCGCACACAGGGAGGGTCGTCACGACGCCACGCTATTGCGATGGGGTGCGACAATATGGCGACTCCACTAGGGACTTTGGACTAGGCCTAATAATTTTGTTTGTTTATGATATGTTATTGTTTTTCATATTGCTATGGATGGTTTATATTTTTTAGAAGCTTTATCATGCATCTTTACATCCTGTCATCATAATATGCCTTCTCATGCATCACTATTATCATTTTGAGAGCACACACACTAAACTTTAAGTTAAGTGGGGGACTAGCATCTTACCTATGAATTGAGTCAAGGTTGAAGTTTATGTAAACCCCAACTCTTTGCTTGAGTGTTTAGACTGGTAGTGATTGGTATATGTGTCATCCCACTATCTCGCTAAATGCCCATATCACCTTTACGAGGGTGATCACTGGGACAACAAAAGACCTTCTTTAAAAACCAAGTAGTAAACTTACCCTATGTCTCACGTAGGAAGTAGAACCTATCTTTAGGGTGCATGCTCTATAATATCTTCTACATATAAAGAAAAAGGTCTAACTAACATTTTGATTACAGGTCTTGTGAACGAAATGGCCACCACTACTAAACTTTCCATCATGGAATATGGGAAAAAAATTTAATTGTCACAATTGACTGAAAGAGACTGCCTTAAAAACGATGCTATGAGCCTATCACCAATCAATAATATAGATTGCATTATAAATGAGGTGAAAAAGTTAATGACTCATTTTCAGGATGTGGATAAGGACACATTTTTTAGAAAGTCCTGATGGAGATTGCGAAGGTAGACGCTTTAAGCCCAGTCAGTGCGAGCTCTAGTTCATTTCTGGAACCTTGACTCATCGTTGTTTTTCTTTTAGGAGCATAGACCTATGTCCTACTATGGAGGAATATGGGATGTTGACTGAGTTTTCAAATGATTTGTACATAATTTATTTCCCTTTGAGATATGACAAAATCATTGCTGATTTGTCGAAGTTGCTCAAGATCCCCAACTCGAAAGGTTTTTAGATTAGAAGGTCGCTGGTGTGAGATGGAAGATGCTCGGAGTTGGAACTAGAACAAAATTCTGGATCGGAGAAGGAAAGATTAATTGCATTAGGCATATTTGGCCTTGTGTTATTCCCAAGTCGGACGGTATAGTAAGCTTAGAAGTCATTCATCGCTTATGTGGAATATGAGAATACACAAATCAACCCAATGGCCTCTGCTTTGGCTGAAACCATCATAACACTTAACCATTGTCGAAGAGCCGGAAAGGAGCAGTGAGATGTTGCACACAGTTGTTATATATCCGGATGGTTAGCCACCAAAACAACTTGTCTTTAACAATTTTTGGTGGTTCAACCATAAACCATTAAGGATAGTGGAGGAAGAAGAATGGGGAGATCTAGACAACCAAGGTTGGGTAGAAAAACTAAAAGTTTTACTTAATAGTGGTTTCAAATGGAAAGCCCCTTGGGCCAAAGTAGTGAATGTTCTGTTGAGTTACGGGCAAAGATGTTGGGTTTCTTGATACGGATTACCGGCTATGTGAGTTATGCTCCTGCTCTCGTGGTAAGACAACATGGGAGCATGAGATTCGTTCCGAGGACCAAGGGAATTGCTCAATTCTTTGGCTTGTTTAAGGATCTCGTTGCACAAGAAGTCGTGAGGGCCATCAAACAAGATTGGAAACATCTAGTTTTATTGGAAAAAAAAGGTTTGGGAGATCCCAAAACAAGTGAAGGGTACGCAAAATGGAGAGACTTAGTTGCCCCAGCCGTAGCCAATGAAGAAGTCAAGTCTCCCCAAACTGAAGAAAAGCTTGTTAAGAGGAAAAGAGTTGACAGTGAAGAGGAATTGAGAAGACAAATCTAAAAGCTTCAAATGGAATTGAGCAAAACCCGAAAAACAAGATGATAATGGAAAAATGGTGTTGGAAGGTGATAAAAGGAGAGCAGCTTTAGATGAGCAATTACAGTCTAAAGATGCGAGAATAACTAAGCTCGAGTTGAAGATGGTCGAGGAGGAGAATGTTAGGTTGAGAATTGAGAGAGAATTAACGGAGGTGAATCAAGTGGAAGCAAAGTTGCTCTGAACTCAATGCATTGAAGATCGAACATAATGAATGCCAAGAGAGCATAGAATATTACCAAGAGAAATTTGCAGAGGTCCGAGTGTCGGTTGATGGATAGAATTGAAAAGTATGAAGAATTGCATAAGAAGTATGTAATGTCGGAAAGTCGCTTAGCGGGTCCGTGAAAGATGAAGTTGTGGAAGCAGAATTGGCAATTAAGGAAAATGAGATAAGAACTCTAAGGATGAAGCTTGGCAAAGAGAGAGAAAAGGTGAAGAACCCGGACGAGAACCTAGCATTGATAGAAAAACATAAGGATCAAATCGATGCCAATAATACTTCATTGAACAAAACCAATATGTTGCTCATTGAAAAAATGTCCAAGATGGATGAACAAATGGATGAAGTTGTTGCGCACGCTCGGGTCATTAAAATCAATGCAAGAAATGTAGGAAGAGACATCATCCGTTATCGTCGAAGTCTAGCTGAGACAGATTCCTTCTTGGAGAAAATCGAGAACCGCGGATTTGCTTTCCTACCCCTGACTAAAGAGATGGCAGGGGAAGAATATTAGTTTGCTTTTCCTCTTTGTGTTTCAAAAAATATAGCAAGCTTGTCTGAAATAAATGAAAAGGGCATTGACCCATCTCTTATGCAAATTATGTCTTTTGGTGAATATGGCTTAAGCAAATGACCTGAAAAGCAATACTCCTAGCGGCAATGTGACAAGAAACCCATATTCTATGAAGTGTTGGCCATTAATAGTTCACAAGGGAAATACATCCATACATTACACAAAGCATATTCATCACAGCACATGTATTATATTATACATTCTCTTATACATTTATGCATACAGCTCAACTACAAAACATAGGTCCCCCTCCTAAAGTCCACAACACTCATTTAAGAAAAAGGATGGAAAATGAAGAAAGGACAGAGCCAGAATCCTCATACCAAAAAGAGCTCGAAGCTGTCCGAAGTGACATGGCGCGTTTAGCTAGCCTGCTCGAGAAGGCGTTAAGAATAAGGGATGGAGAGGGAACGTCAGCTCAGACGGATGAAGCACCACCAACAATTCAAAGCCCGGAGCACCCCATATTTTATTGACAAGCTCACCAAAGAAGCAACCCAAATCCACTCGGCCCATCCCAATCCCTGTTACATTAGATTTAACGGATGAGGAACCACAAGACGCTAGATTCTCCGACCACGCAGGATATGAAAGTGGTCCGTGACCGAAGAAAGGATAAGAGCAATTGAATGGAATGATCTATCCAACCTGATTAGGGCAATGAAGCATGCTTGGTGCCTAACATCGTGATACCGCGGAAGTTCGAGGGTTCTAGAATTTATCAAGTATACTCGCGATAGAATGCCTAAAAACTCATCTTCGTTCCTACTATAACAAGATGGTGTAGGTCATACATGATGATAAATTGTTAATATATTTCTTCCGAGACGACTTGACAGAGGCGACCCTTAGCTCGTATATAAGGTTAGGTAACATCGAGATTAGAAAGTGGGCGGACTTGGCGGATGCTTTTTAAGGCAGTACAAGTTTAATCTTGAGATTGCTCCTGATAAGACCAGCTTGATGACCATGGAGAAAGGAACCCAGGAGTCCATAAGGACTTATGCTCAAAGGTGGCGGGACCAGGCTATCAATGTACAACCGCCACTAATAGAGACAGAAATGGTGACCCTATTTGCTAATACCTTTAGGGCCCCATACTATGATCATCTGATGGGTAGCTTTGCCTAGCATTTTTATGATGCAGTGCGAATCGCTGAGAGGATTGAGCAAGGAATCCGAAGCGGGAGAATTATGGAACCCGTAGAGAAGAGGGGTTTTGTTGGGAAAGAAAAGAAGTTGGCGTGAATAATCTAGAGGACAGTATATGGGGAAAGACAAAATTACAAAAGCTACCAAACACCTACACCCCAAACACTGTACCCAAACCACCAAGCATCAACTTTACCCTCCACACCAAACCAGCCTTTTTACACAAAATTCCCTCACATAGCCAAAATAATTTCCAAAAGAGAGATTATCAACAACCGGAAGAACAACTACCACCTTTGCCCATAACCCTAAAAGAGTTATTTTGCCCAGTTACTAAATATTGGACACATTGCTCCCCTACCAGTACCACCTTTGCAACCACCTTTTCTTGCCTGGCACAACCCAAATTTGACTTGCGAATACCATGCTGATAATGCAGGTCATAACATCGAGACTTGTGCAACTTTTAAGAGGATGGTTTTGCAATTGATCAAAATCGGGTGGGTCACTTTTGAGGATTCGCGCAATGTGAATTCGAATCTCTGCCCAAGCATGCTGCAGGAAGTAGCAGGGTGAATGCGATGGAAACTGATAATAAAGAAAGGGCTCTCAAGGTGACTTTGACTAGATTATACAGATATGTTGGTGCAATCTGGACATTTGATGGAATCAACCGAGTACGACATGGGCAAAAATGACTTTTGCCCATTCCATAACAATAAAGTACATCACATTGATGAATGTATCGATTTTCATCAGAAGGTCATGAGGATGCTGACTCTAGGGGAGTTAAGGATCGAGAATGGAGAAGGTAATGGAGAAATAGCAGGGATAGAAAAGTGTAGGATCCAATCAACAGCTAGTGGTTTCTCGAGGTTGTTGTTATATAAGCCTTCATATGCAAAGGACACAGACCATAGGGCGACGCCAGGAAATTATGTTATTTTTTTGGTAATGTTCGGGGCTATACGCCCTGCTTACATTAATCTCGGAATAGTAGACCCAATGAGGTCATAATACAACAAAGTATACACCCCTGCTGGGGGATCATTAAAACAATCCGACTCCCTATCCATCAACCCTCTAGTTAGTCCATAGTTGGCTAACCAATCGGCCACACAATTGGCCTCCCTGTAAACATGCACAGTTTTAACCTCCCAGTCCCTCCCCAACAACTCTCTAATCTGCCCAAGCATATTATAATTTCCATCTATCCTCACCCTTTCCCCATTGACAATCCCCACTACAACCTTGGAGTCCGACTCTAAAATCACTTTTCTAAATCCCTTATCCCACGCTAACTGCAGTCCCCCATAAATAGCCCATAATTCCGCTGTCACAGATGTACAGAATCCAATATTTCTCGCAAAACCTCCTAGCCACGTCCCCACGTGATCTCTTATAACACCTCCTGCACCAGCCATTCCCGGGTTTCCTTTGCTGCATCCATCAACATTAAGCTTGATCCAACTTTCAGCTGGATACTTCCATCCTATGTTCTCAATCTGTTTGTCGCTAGTCGTCTTACCCCATCCACTTCTCTGTTCCTTATCAATATCTTCAACCATTCTTCTTATAGCAATAACTGTCCCGTACCAATTCCCGGAATCTCCCCCATATGTTCGACGACATCTATCCTTCCATATAAACCATATAGTTACTCCGAAAACTATGTGCCAATCTCCACTATGCGAGTCACCCTTCCTGGGAGTTAAATTAGACATTAACCAGACGTACCAGTTCTGATTAAAGAATATATTCCTTTCCCGAACTCGAACGAATACCTCCCAGATCTTTCTTGCTCTAGGGCAATCTCTTAAAGCATGGGTCAAGGACTCTACTTCGTTCACACAATGATTGCAGAATTTATTATCTGATATTCGTCTTTGCCACCTCCGTTCATTTGTCATAATAGCATTATGGCCTACCGTCCAGAGAAAGACCCTGATACGCTCCAGCCCTTTCCACTTCCAAATAATCTTCCACATAGGATCCCGGTCCATCACCACCTCTTCTTCCTGAACTGTATATCCTTGTTTAACCGTAAATTGTCCATCCGTGGAATGAACCCAAATCCTAGAGTCTGGACCCCCATTTTGTACGGGGGGCATGTAGCTGACAATAGCCATCACAACCTGAATAGGTAAAAATTGGGCAAACAAGTCCCACTTCCAGTTGCCCCTAGTATCCACCATATCTGCTACTGTACAGTTAAGAGTGTCTATTCGGTCCTCTGGATTAACATGACTAATTAGAGGCCCATAAGCCTCTAGCCAACTATCTTTCCAAAAAAGAATTCCTACTCCATTCCCCAGATTCCATCTGACATTCTGATTCACTACATGCCATTCCTGACATATAGCCTTCCATAGAACTGAATCACCTGCCAACGCCACCGGATGATTACCTCCCCTATTCATGTGCATATACTTGTCCTTTAGAAATTTAACCCACAGACCCTTCTCCTGAATTAAACCCCATGCCAACTTCATGATAAAAGCTCTATTCATCTGCTTCTTTTTCCTCAAGCCCATCCCCCCTTCCTCTTTTGACTTACACATCGTTTGCCAATTTACCAGGTGAATTTTGTCTCTACCTTCATTTTGCTCCCAGATGAATCTTCTGCAAATTTTCTCGATCTCCTTGCAAGTATGCTTAGGAATAGCTGCAGCTTGCATGGGATATAACGGTACAGTACTAAGCACCGCTTTACAAAGAGTAATCCGTCCTGCCAGAGATAAATTGTTAGCCTTCCATCCTGCTAGTCTCTTTTGTAGATTCTCTATCAGGTAGCTGTAAGTCTGTTTCGTAACTCTTTGATGAAGTAAAGGCACCCCAAGATACCTCCCCAAATCACTTGTGACTTGAAATCCACTTCTCCGCTGAATAGCATTTGCCAAAGATTCTGAAACATTCTTGGAAAAGAAAATTCTAGTCTTTGCAGCACTAACTTTCTGCCCCGACGCTGAACAAAAAATATCAAGACACTGATTGACTCTCTCTATTTGCTCCACGCTGGCCTCCGTAAACAATAGCATGTCGTCTGCAAAACATAAGTGAGATATTTTCAACCCATTCTTACGCACCTTGAAAGGCTTCCAACTATTCTCCTCCACTCTCCGATTTATCAGCTGAGACAATCTTTCCAGACATAGCACAAAAATATAAGGCGATAACGGGTCTCCTTGCCTTATACCTCTACTAGGAGAAAACTTCTGGGTGACCCCACCATTCCATAAAACACTAAGAGATTGAGTTTCAATACACTGCATGATAATTCTTATAAGCGCCATCGGGATTCTAGTAGCCGACAGAATATCCCGAATAAATCTCCAGCTTAACCGATCATATGACTTTTCAAGATCCACTTTAATAGCCATATAACCTATCTTACCTTTCATTTTACGCATAGAATGCATTATCTCCTGCGCAACAATGATATTGTCCGTGATATGTCTTCCCGGGACAAAACTGCTCTGCACTTCACTAATCAGCTGCGGCATCAACCCTTTTAATCTTCCCACTATCACTTTAGTAATCGCCTTGAAGATCACATTGCATAGACCAATAGGTCTAAACTGGTGAATATACTCAGGCACCTGAATTTTAGGAATCAGAACCAGATGAGAATGGTTAATTGGAGTGATATCCATATTACCTGAAAACACCTCCCTTATGTATTTGCAAACAGACCTACCAATCACCTGCCACTGCGATTGGTAAAAAATAGGTTGAAATCCATCCGGACCCGGCGCCTTATACGGTTTCATCTCAAAGATAGCACCTCTAATTTCATCATCGAGAACTGGATTAACTAGCTGATCCATATACCTAGAGTCAATGATAGGAAACTGTCCTTCCAAAGGATACTCTTCATGAACATCCGTATTATCAATTTGAAATAATTTCTGAAAATATTCTTTGGCCATATTTTTTAATTTATCCTCCTCCCACACCCAAATATTCTGCTCATTCTTTAAGGCCTTTATTTTGTTTCTTTGCCTTCTTATGATAGTTTTTGTGTGGAAATAGGAAGTGTTCCTATCACCAAACTTAATCCATTGGCAGCGGGACTTCTGGTACCAGTGAATTTCCTCCTGCTGAAGAATATGTCTATACTCAGTCGCTAGCTCCTCCTCTAGCTGGTATAAAAAAGGATTTCCCCTCCAAGCAATAATTTTCTGGATTCCTCCAATTCGAGCCAAAACCTTTCTTTTTCTCTGGAAAATATTACCAAAAACATCCTTATTCCATTTTTGTAACTGACATGACAAACTTTCCAAAGCTCGTGGCACCTCTACCTCTCCCTCCCACTTACTTCGCATGAACTCCCCAAAATCTTTATGCTGTAACCACGCTGCCTCAAAACGAAAAGGTCTTTCCACTCTTTGAGCCCTACCTCTCCGCTCTTCCACCTCCACCAATATAGGATGATGATCCGATCTAACCCTTGGAAGGACTAGGACATTCGCCTCATGATACAACTGTCTCCATTGAACATTACTGAAACATCTATCTAGCCTTTCATAAACTCTATCATAGCCATTCTGTATTCCAACTCTCCAAGTGAATTTAGGTCCTGTACTTCCCAGATCTATCAACTGACAATCCTGAACCCATTTTGCAAACCGATAAATTCGCTGACTATCGACTCCAGCTCCCCCAACCTTTTCCGATGGCACCAAAATTTCATTAAAGTCTCCTATAACCATCCATGGCATTCTAATACTCCTAGCCAACTGTGCCACTTCCTCAAAACATTGTTTCTTTAACTCCTTAATGGGATTAGCATACACTACTGTAAACAACCAAGCATCCCTCTCCCCTTCTTTAACCAAGCCATGAATAAGATGTCTGGAAGTTTTCAAGATTTTTATATTACTTTGCGACTTATTCCACAATAACCATAAACCGCCTGACCTCCCACTAGCCTCCACTCTAACATTGGAGTCAAATTTTAGTTTCTCAATAATTTTGTTTGCCTTATTTCCACTAATTCTTGGTTCTGCAACTGCCACAACATCACAATGATAAAACCTCCTCATATCATGAATAACCTCACAAAATCCCTTATTTCCAGCCCCTCTACAATTCCAAAATAAGAAATTCATAATAATATGTTGTAGTAGACTTACCCCTCTTAAGACTCCTATGTTCAACTTGAACATTCCTCCATGACATCTCCCTCCTCCATCAAGTTCTCACCTTCAGGTGTGTCTTGTCTATCCTCCATATCATTATTCATTATCACCACCACGCCAACCTCCATCCATGTAGCTTCATCTGGGGGTTCCGGTCTCATGATATTTCCCACCTGCCCATGGTTTGGATAAATTAGATCTTCCCCACTGATCTTGTGGTTGAAAGACTTCTGGGAAGACATAACCACTGCCGAGTCATGCTTCCTTATCTCGCTTCGGGCCATCCCCTCTACCTTTTCCTGTTCACCAATCTTCCCATTGCCATTGTTTTGCTTCACTGGAGCAATCTCACTTTTCCCCCGGCTGGAAAGCAAACCCTCAGCCAAACTTGCAGCCCTTCTGCTGCCGTTGCCTTCAGCCCGTGGGCTTGTCACTGAAACTTCCAATTCGGCCCGGCTCACTTCCCTCTCCACACGTGGGCCTCTGGCCCGTCCTTCATCTCCCTCAGCTGGGGTCTCTCGCGCCGCTCGACTCTCCAGATCCGTCCGTGGATCACGTGGTGAGCCATCCCTCAATCGGCCCACTAGTCCTCCTTTTTCTTCCCTAAAACCAGTCCTCATCTCTCTCTTTCCACTAGCTCTCTTTTCCCCATTTTCCTCCGCCATTCTCAAAAAATCTGTCTCCTCTTTTTGTTCCACTAACACGGCAAAACGTGATGAGCAATTTAAAATGCTATCTTTCACTCCTTTTGATGTTTCCCCCAAAATCCCGGCTTTATGTCCACTATGTCCATTCCCTTTGTTGACTGGATGCATCACCTTCTTGATCGGCCGGCGAGTTTTCCGTTCAGCTACCATCCAAGAACCAAAGGAGTCCATTATTTCTGGTCTGGCTGGCATCCTCACAGGACCCCCAGGTAAATCCACTTCTTGTAATATCTCCGTATTTGACAGATTTTCCATTTTACCACTCGGGCAACAATCCTGTTTATGTCCATATTGCCCACATTGAAAGCAAATTAAGTGCAAACCTTCATATATTATGCGACGAATTCTTCGTCTAAGTTTGAATTTTGCTAACAAAGGCTTCGTGAGATCAACTTCAACACAAACTCTTGCATAATTTCCTCTCAGCCCCACGGCAGTAGCTCTGTCGACTTTGAGAGTTCGTCCAATTTTATCACCTATTTTCCATAGAATTTCAGTGTCATAATATTCCATTGAAAGATCAGGCAGTCTAACCCACACTGCTACTTTATCTATGGAAGCTTCATGCGGGACAAAATTTGGGTGCCATGCTCGGACAGTTAGGTAATGATCTGCTACCATCCATGGTCCCTCGAACAGCACATGATCTCGATCCTCTGGAGTTGAAAATTTTGCCAGATAAAACTCGTTCCCCAGGTCAGTCAGTGTAAAGTCCCCTCTCAACTTCCAGAGAGCTTTGAGGCGTTGATTCAGAAACATATACCCAACTCTGCGTCCCATGAGCTTGATGATAAGAGTCTTTTTCCAAGGCTCCCTAATACGACGTTTCTCTTCTGCAGATAACCTGATTACTGGGCAATCATCGTCATCACATTCATCCTCATCATCCTCTGAAAAAACCTCCAATGCCATGTTTTCTTCTTGAACTGCAGATGCTGTAAAGGATTCTCCCATGAGGGACGCAATATAACTTTGTCCTCCTTGTGGTTCTTCTATTCTGTGTGCATCTCCAATTTTGATTTTCTTGTTTGACCTGGATAACTGATCAACCTCCTCAGTTGTGATTTTCATTAAATCAATTTCCATGCTCAGAAATTATGTTATTACCTCAAATAATGAAGCTCCTTTTTCCTAGCTGAGATAGGTGGTTTGACCCTAGCGATCATTGTTCCATGCCTAAGGAGTTGGAAAAACAAAGAAAGGCTAATGGTAAAGAGGTAATGGGCTTTGAAAAAGAGTTGGAAGTAAACAAACCTCGTGATGGAGGAGGAGACAAATGAGTTCCTGAAGCTGGTGAAGCATAGCGAGTCATCGTGTGGTGGACCGGTTGAAAAACACCTCGTCAAGATCTCCATTATGTCTTTAATACTTAGTTACGAGCCGCATCGTAATGCCTTACGGAAAATACTAAATGAGGCTTACGTACCTCAAGATATCGAACAAAAGACTATAGAGCATCTAGTAGGGAGAATTCATGCTTCAAATTACTTGTATTTCACTGAAGATGAACTTGACGCTGAAGGAACTGGACATAACAAGCCTTTGTATATCACGGTCCAATACAAAGATTGTCTCATCGGTAAAGTTCTCATCGATAATGGGTTAGGTTTTAATGTGTTGTAAAACATATGTTGAAATAGATGGTAGTATATCCCTCTCATATGCATTCAAGTGTGATAATGGCTAGAGCGTATGATGCTTCACCAAGGCAAGTGTTAGGGTCAATCAAAGTTGAATTAGCTGTAGGTCCACAAGTTTTTCTAGTAACTCTTCAAGTGATGGACATCCACCCTTCCTATAGCATGTTGTTAGGAAGACTATGGATACATGCTATAGGAGCGGTTACCTCCTCGCTGCATCAATGTTTGAAGTACATTGCCAATGGTGTCCTGGTTACCTTTAAGGCCGAAGAAACTATATTGATGATGAAAAATGTGGCGGTCCCTTTCATTGAAGTCGAAGATTGTGTAGATGGAAACCTGCATACGTTCGAGGTTATGAATGCTGAGTGGGTGCCTGAGAATACCATAAGAAGGAAACCAAAGATCTCAGAGGCCACTACAATGGTTGCTCAAAGCCTTTTGAAGCATGACATTCCTACCCGATTTGATGCAAAAAAGGGAAGGTCGAGTGGATTGGTGTAACAAAGTTGAAGGCTGTAGAACAAGGGTTTGGTCTTGGGTATAAACCTAGAAAGGAGGATTACCAACGGGTTGTTATTGCAAGAAGGGAGAAGAGAATGACGATGATTGAAGGAAGGAAGCCTGAACATGAAAATTTAGTCATTCCTCCGATCAGGGTCTCATTCCCAAAATTTGCATATGTAATACATCATGACCCAAGACATGAAAGCTCTCTTTAGAAGTTCTCATCCATGAGCATAAACACGATAGAAAAGGAGGAAGTCACGAGCATTACAGGGAAGATTCAATCCGAAAGAAGGGATTAAGAGCTGTCGCAGTTGACCATCTATGATCTAGAGGAAGCTACAACTTATACTTGTAGTTGGAAGCTAGCCGAGGGAGAGAAGTTCCAGAATTGGGTGACCTAAGAAGCTCCATTGGTTTTCGAAATGTAATGAGTAATGTTTTTTTTTGTTTTTGTTAAAGACTCAACAGACCAATCGAATTTTATCTTTGTTTTTGTTGTGAATCGAAATTTTTTTATGAAATCATGCATTTTTAATTCATCTCTCTTTTTATTTTTGGTATTTTTGTTTTGTGCATTTACACCAATTTTCTGCTTTTAGGAACCCTGAAAGCGGAACTTCTACAACACCACCTGCACTTTACATTGAGAATGAATGGTCAAATTTTAAAGAACACATAATATCTGTAGAAGAGGAAGAAGGGGATGAAACTAGCATTAGGGAATTCACAAAATTAATAGAACAAAATGAACAGGTTTGGAAACCCGCTAAGGAGGAACTAGAAACCATAAATGTGGGGACTGAAGAAAGCTGGAGAGAGCTCAAGATAGGAACTTTGGTCACATAGAAGGAAAGAGAAGACTTGGTTGCACTACTTTGAGAATATGTGGACGTTTTTGCTTGGTCTTATGAGGATATGCCTAGATTAGATACGAATATCGTAGTACATAGGGTAACATTGGAAGAAGGTTGTAGGCTGATTAAGTAGAAGCTAAGAAGAACACATCCTGAAGTTTTGATCAAAGTAAAGGAGGAAATTGAAAAAACAATGGAACGCTAGTTTCTTAGAGGTGGTCAAGTATCCATAATGGGTGTCAAACATAGTAGTAAATGGAACACAAGGTTTCAAATGTTTACTAAGAGCATCTCCAACGCAATAGGCATTAGAAGAGGTAAAGTTAAAAAACTATACTTTTACCTTTTATGTTTAATTTTAATATGTCCAACGGAACAACTATTTGAATAGCTAAAATAACTATTCCGTTCTACAGTTTCTATTTCTAGATGCTCTCAAGAGAAAAGGCAAAATATAAAAAAGCGCATATTCCCATAACAACATTGTCCAAGCTAGTTAAAACACAAAAAAACATAAATATTGCTTCAGTTGAAAACAAAAGTCGAACAAGAAAAATTGTTTCTTCTCTTAATTAAAAACCGTACCAAAATGAAGAAAAAAAGCTCCTATCAATTTTCTTCCTAATGATTCCATACCAAAAGATTTGTTTTCTAAACTTTTTCTATTTTTCTTAGATCTGATTTATTATAGATCAAAGCTGATTTGTAGTTTAGGTTAAATTGATAGAAATGGAAACCCCCCTCTCCCTTTTGTCGATTAAAAATCACACCCCCTCCTATTGTTGCTCTAAAAACACAATCCAAATCTCCTTTAAAATCATTATTGGTAGTCTAAAAAACCATTACAAACACCAAATTACAATCCAATGATTTCTTTGTGTTTGTTCGCGCCTTTGGTATCAACCCATGCTATCAAAAGACAGCTGTGGGAAGAACGGTGTAGAGGCGCGCCCTCCTTTTGAACTTCGGTTCGAGTCCCACTAGGAGTGGGGCTGGAGGGCTCTTCCCCTCGTGTCCCTCTAGGTCCTTCCTTGCGTGGTATGCCTGTCACCCCCGCGGTGCCTTACCTGCTCATTTGGGCTTGTAGGGTGTTCAAGTGAGTCAGGTAAATAGTCGAGGTGCGTGTAAGATGGCTCGGACACCCCGATCATCAAAAAAAGAGAAAAAGAAAGGTGTGGGAACTGGGAATTGTGGGATCCTACTAATTTCATGGTATATGAGCGTTGATTTTATATTGATTTCTTTTATGAGGGAATACTTGGCCAATTTCTACTGAATGTGATTGCTAAACTGAAATATTTGACCACTTTATATAGTTTGAGTTAGATAGAATGTAACATATCACCTAACACATTTTTTTTTGTTCGATGGACTCAAATATGTCAAACTCATTCACCAACTTTCTAATAAGTCTGAAGATATTCTTTCTCAACCAAGTGATCCAAAACTTTTTTATGGCTCTAGATACTCTAATTTAATTATCCATACAATTAAAAAATCAAGTAAAAACTAAAAAATTATTTACTTGTATTTGCATGGTTAAATACAAGAAAAGATCCAATTAGAGAAGTTGAACAACAAACAAGACAATTCTAGGCTCTAGTTCATGCTTACTTTGTTGAGAATAGAGGAATCTTGAATAATCGTTTCCAAATAAGCATCTCAAGTAGATAACAAGAAATATATAAAGAAGTTGGTAAATTTGTTTGATTTGTTACCCAAATTGAAAACCATCAAAAAAGCAGAATGACTAAAGAATCGTAGGTGATTGTTTTTTCATTTCCATGTTAAATTGTTTGTTTCACAATTTTTTTTAACATGGCACAATTTATTGATTTTGTTTTAACAGATTAATGATACTCGTCAAATGTATGCTTCATGTGGTGGCAAACAATTTCAACTAGAATATTGTTAGTTTATCTTAAAAAAAGAACTCTAATAGTAATTTGAGCGTGCAAGTCAACATCAAAGGTCAAATAAGAAACAAAAAAATCATAGAAATGCAAGTCCAGTTTCTTCAACTCCATCTACCCCTGATTATGTTAGTTTAGGAGAAGATAACAAAACATTTATTTATCAACATAGACCAATTGGTTAGAAAGCTGCAAAGGAACAACTTAAATGTAACAAGGAAAAGAGAAAGTTAGGAAGATAAATGTAACAAACCTCTTACAACAATTCAAAGATATTTTATTTGAAATTATGGATAAAAAAACAAGACAAAAAAATATTTTAGAGCAACAAGATATAATGATTAAACAAAGTCAAGAGAAACAAGAATTAGACAGAATTGAGAAAGAAAAACAAATTATGAAAATAGATAATTTTAATTTGGATCCAATTTCTGCCGTGTATTTTCAAAATAGAATGTTGAAAATTTTGAAAAATAAGGGTTTTAATTCGTAATTAATTTGATTAACTTATTTGTAAGGGAATGTGTTTTTTAATTAATTATGTTTAAACTTATTGGTTAATTTTAAATATATTGTTTAGTGTGTTAATCTTATTAGTTGATAATATTTTATCATGTTATAAAATTGATATTAATCACCAAAAACTTGAACAATTGAGTTCACGAAATATCTAAATCAATATTTATCAGTTGATATCTCATTAGTTCAAGTCTTATTGTATTTTGGAGTAATATATTGTTTAAAATTAATGTTTATCAGTTGATATTTGACTAATTCAATTGTTATTGTTGATTGTGCATCAAAAGTATTGTTAAATCTCTTATTTTACATATGTATTTATTAGTTTTATTTGGGATTTTATAATAATTGATGTGCTTTTTAGTAAATTTCTCTTAATGTTTCGACAAGTTTTTTTTGAGCTTAAATGAATTATTTCAGGAAATTTAAATGTCGAAATTTGGAAGAAAGAATTGGAGGAGAAATCTATGGAAAGCTAGAGGAAAGATTGTTACTTTATCTTGGGTAAAAAAGAAGAAAGATTCAGCTAAAAATGAGGAAGAAAATCGGACACAAAAATCTTCTACAAGTTGCCGAAATAATAAGTTTTTCAGAACACCTTTCGGAGTTTCAGTCATAACTTTTGACTCCGAGATCCAAATTGTATGGTTCTTGATGTTCTGGAAAGCTAACAGATAGGCCTACAACTATGTGTCTAATAGCTGTCTCCAGAAAACGCTTCTAAAGTGGGGTAAAGTGCAGTACAAAGTTGGCATCAAATCAGGCACAAGAATATGCTCCAAGTTGCCAACATAATGAGTTTTCCAGAACACCTTTCGGCGTGTCGGTCATATCTTTTGACTCAGAGATCCAAATTATATGGTTTTTAATGTTCTGGAAAGCTAACAGAAAGGGCTATAAATATGTGTCTAATAGCCTTCTCCAAAAAACGCTCAGAAATAGGGTTAAATTGCAGTCCAAGTTAGCTTCAAATCTGTCTTGCAATAGTTTTCCGAGATTGTGTTTTGTTCTTCTTGTTTTAGATTTCAGTTTTATTTAAGTTGTAAAACCTATTATTCCAATTTGATTCAGGTTATTTCATGTTTATTAAAGTGTTTTTATATATAATTATGGTTGGCTAATCTCTTTCTTGGATCCAAATCAAGGATGATGGTGATTGAGGTGAGTTCTTTAAGATATGAATGAATCTTAATGTCTATCTTCACTTTTTCTTCATGAATGTTTTGTTATTGCAAGGAAATTTTAGAAATCATCTAAGTAATGTTATAATCTTGAATTTTTATGAACAAAACTTAGTTTTGGTATAGAGATTGCTTGATTCAATGTCTTACTTAATATGAAAACACTCGTTGATTCTTAAGCAATAATCATCTTCATGTTTTAGATCTTCATTGTAATATCTTCCGACCTAATATCACCATCGTTGATATTAGGTTGAGTTATCTTATATATGTTGAAGAATTCACCAATACATCACCATCAAAATTGATTTGGAACCAAGACTTATCTTTTCTTATCATTTAAATCTAATTACTCTCTTTTATCTTAGAAAACAAATTCATTCATCATTCTCCTAAAATATTTTTGTTGTTACCTAGCTTAATTTATAAATCTAGCTCTCTGTGGATATGACCTCGATCTTACCGAAGTTAATTGCTACATCGCACACTCATGCACTTGTGAGTTAAAACAAGCCGATCATAAATAGCGGTCAAGCAATTGTATTGTGTTTCAACTATTACTATATATATGACTCTTCTAAATAACTTTACTATTAAAATACACATAAATAAAAAATCTAAATATCATTCAAAAAGCTATTTTTATTAATTTAGCTTTCCAAAATGACATTAAGAAGGTATTTGATATTATGATATCATTATATTTTATTTTATTTTATTTTAAATTGATCTTTTAAATACTTTAATATATATATATATATAATAATTAAATAAAATTTTAAAATCTAGATAACGAGTTGTTGCCTGTTGGGATAAGTTGTACAGGTTTTCTATATATACTAGTCAATACCCCGTGCCTCATTGCGGGCGGTACCATATTTTTTTCAACACAAAAAAATATTAATTGTTTTTTTAAATATATTTTTGGTCAAAATAAAAATTTATGCAGAATTCCTGTTAAGTGCACGTTTTCTATAAAATATATGTATTTTAAATCGATATAAATTTATCTGTTTAATAGGTTTCAACGAAATAACAAACATAAAATTATCATCATCATTAAAAAAGGAAGAAAATTATCATCATCATTAAAAAAAAAATTAATCATATTTTTAAGTAAAATAGAAATATATTAAGAGTGGGACTTGAATCCCAACCTCTCCAACAAAAGTTTTTTCCCCGCCTCATAGACCCGCTCGACCACGTCAACATTCGTTCATCTTTCTAGAAAATATATATTAAATCTAATTTTAATGTGGGTTCACTAAAAAGAAATGTGTTGAGAGTGAGATTTGAACCCATACCCTCGGAGAGGACCTTAATCTCACACTCTTTAGACCATCTCGACTACTTCAACAGCCGTTTGTCTTTCACAAAAATATATACATATATTAATAGTAGGTGTTACTGTGGATTAGCACAGTAAAACCGAGACACGTTTTATTGTATAGTCAATAATATATATCATGGCGCAAGAAAAACACTATAGATTGCTACAATGTTTTTTGGGACCGGAAAATAATAACAAAAAATTTAAAAATAAAATATAATGTAACCGACGTAAATTAAAATTTTAGAACGATAAGTACAAAAAATAAAATAAAAAAATAAAAAAAATCTAAAAATCTAAAAAAACCAAATATATAAAATATATTTTTATCGAAAAAGAACAAAAAAACCAAAAGAATATATATATATATATATATATATATATATATATATATATAACAAAATCTAAAAACATAAATACATAAAATATGAATCATTTTTATCGAGAAAGAACAAAAACTAAAAGAATATATATATATATATATATAATCATGGCACAGGAAAAACATTTTAGATTGATACAGTGTTTATATATATATATATATATATATATATATATATAACAAAATCTAAAAACATAAATACATAAAATATGAATCATTTTTATCGAGAAAGAACAAAAAAACCAAAAGAATATATATATATATAATCATGGCGCAGGAAAAACATTTTAGATTGATACAGTGTTTTCTGGGACCGGAAAATAATAATAAAAAATTTAAAAATAAAATACAATGTAACCGATATAAATAAATTCCGGAACGATAAGTACAAAAAATAAAATGAAAAAATAAAAACAAAATCTAAAAACACAAATTGTCCAAAAAGAACAAAAACATTACAAGAATATAATATATTATATTATATATATTTTAAAATAACTTAAATCACATTACTGTACTAAGTATGTATTTTCTTTTGCAGACTGGGTTTGAAAATAACCACGAAGAAGTCTCCGATCAGGGAAGTTTGGTTTAAGAAGTCACTAATAGCCATCATGACTTGATAGAAGCAGGTAGCGAGCGAGCACTGCTACTGAGAATCTATGGAAAGTGATTGATGTTGCCGAACGAGGCAGATTCGACATGCCCTGGTTCAAAAGTGTAGCTACATTAAGACAAGAGATTAAGATGTCTGAAAGATTGTAAGTATGTCGTACTGTTTTAGTTGCTCACATTAAACATGAATTTAATTCTGCGCATGAGAAACAATTTAGCACAGTCTGTAATTTGATATTAATTTATAGAAAACCTGTACCACTTATCCGAACAGGCAACAGCTCGTTATCTACTTAATGAAAACATTGTAAATGTTTTCCTAAGACGGTATTTGATATACTATAATTATATTTTAAAAATTTATTTAATTATTATTTTATATTATTATTGATAATTTATCAAAAAGTGCATTTTTCAAATTAAAAAAATATTTTAATATATATTTTTAGAAAGAAAACCTGTACCAGTTATCCCAACAACTCATTATCTGCTTCCACAGTCCCAAACTGACACGTTAGAACAGAAAGTCCGAAGGTACTGATCTGGAAAATATTTATTTGTGTGTATGTTAATGAAATCAGATCTCTAAAAAACGGAGAAGAGAGCAGCAGCAGCAGCAGCAATAACACCGCTAGTATGGCTGCTAAACATTTCACTATTCCTCTACTCACTCCATACAAGATGGGAAACTTCAATCTTTCTCACAGGTACATTCTTCTATGCTTTTAACGATTCCATTCAAAACAGAAAAGCTCACATCATTTTTTCCATTCTTGTGCATTTTGTTTGACATGGTATGATATAATGCTGACATATTGTTGGTGGGGTTCAATATGTGGTTCTTATTGTTGGTTTCTTGATTTTTTATGGGAAAAACTTGGCATTTTCTTTTATTTTGTAGAAACCCCAGCTGGCATTTTCCTTTTCATGTTGGAAAACTTTCGAGCAATAAATCGTCAGATTCAAGAAATGTCTATTTCAACGACGTTTTTTTTTTTCAATTTAAAATGTATAAATAAAAATGAAGTTTTGATCTGTTTTCAATGTGTAAATAGATGAATGAATTTACCAGCGAAGCTTGGTAAAATCAATTTATGATTTGCTGTCCATCTGCAGAATAGTGCTTGCACCATTGACTAGACTGAGATCATTTAACAATGTTCCCCAGACGCATGCAATCTTGCATTATTCTCAGAGAACCACCGAAGGTGGCCTTCTCATAGCTGAAGCTACCGGTGTTTCTGACACAGCTCAAGGGTAAATTATTATTTTTGTTTTTTTTATTATCAATTGCAAATCTATCTATCCATCTATTTTAATGATTCATAAGTTCAATGATATTTTGATTTGAAATTGTGATTTCATGTTAAATTACAGATATCCAAATACTCCTGGTATCTGGACTAAAGAGCAAATTGAGGCATGGAAACCCATTGTAGATGCTGTTCATGCTAAATGTGGCATATTCTTTTGTCAAATTTGGCACGTTGGAAGGGTTTCAAATCGAGGTGAGTTGAATTGAGTCTCCCATATGGATTATCTTCTATCAAGAATAACCTGAGTTTGCATTGAGTTGAAAAGAATTTGAATCCAAAATATGTATGTTGAATCTCTCAAGCAGAGCATTTTTTTTCCCTTTACAAAACTTTCGATGATTGATGCAATGCTTCTCAGTAAACCCCCCTCTTTGGCTCAAATAAAGGGCTCATGAGTTTGGTACAAAGTAGTGGATGCCATGATCTAACTCTAGTTCTACTGTTGTTGTATTTACTAAAAGCAGCACGTTATCTCTCTGTTGTGTGGAGTGTGCTAGTCAAATGCATTACGTTAATAGACAACTTTTGATCTAACTATTGGATCAAATTAAACTTCGTTAGGTAATTCTAGAGTGTTTATTTCCTATAGCATTAAAATTTCATCACCTATTCGTTTTACTTTCTCATTATTTCTAATTCTAGTCATCTATTTTTGAGATTAAATTATATTATCATGAAAGCTTCTATTTGTTGTGATTTTTGTTTTGCCTTTATTATTTGCCTTTACAGAGTTGCAGCCAAACGGGCAAGCTCCAATCTCATGCACAGACAAGCCAGTACTGCCTCAAATTCGAGTTAATGGAGATGTTGCACACTTCGACACTCCGAGGCGACTAAGAACAGATGAAATTCCTCGTGTTGTCAATGACTTCAGAATAGCTGCAAGGAATGCTATGGAAGCTGGTATGCTTTATTCACCAAAGTAGAACGCATAATGTGAAATTTATCCTTACTTTTCAACAAGATAAATCATATATGAATACATAACTCTCTAGGTATTTCAATTGAGAAATTCAGTTAGAAAATTTGCCGAAGTAGTCTATGAACAACAGAATAAAAAACAAAAAGATGAAAATAAAAGAATACCGCGGTTCATATTTTTGTGCAACTAAGGTTTGTTACGTCATAATAATACATCTCACTGTGTTTGAGAACCATTTAAAAATGATTTTTGCCAGTAATCTTTGTTTGGGGAAAGTAACAGGAGTAAAAAGTAGCCTTGTTTCTAGCAAGCTGCCTTATTTGAAAATCACCACTTTCTTGCTTAAAAATCTGGAATTGATAATGAATCATCCAACTCCTGGTCATATAAATTTGACGCTGCTCCGAACCAATCTCTCCTCTTCTTATTCAAGTTTTTGGATTTTAATCGTTTGTATTCAAAGTGGTTATCTGAATTCTTTTGTAACATGATAAACTGTCTTGCTTTTTAGGTTTTGATGGTGTTGAGATCCACGGGGCTCATGGTTACTTAATTGACCAGTTCATGAAGGATGAAGTTAACGACCGAACTGACCAATATGGTGGATCTCTTGAGAACCGCTGTCGATTTGCGTTAGAAGTGGTTGAAGCTGTAGTCAATGAGATAGGAGCAGATAAAGTTGGCATTAGACTCTCTCCCTACGCAAATTATTGTCAAGCAGGCGACTCTAATCCAGGATCTTTGGGTCTGTATATGGCTGAATCCTTGAATAAATATGGGATTCTATACTGCCATATGGTCGAGCCAAGAATGAAGACGGTGGAGGATAGAGTTGAATGCCCGCACAGTCTTCTACCCATGAGAAAGGCTTTCAATGGCACTTTCATTGTTGCCGGAGGCTATGATAGGGAAGAAGGAAACAAAGCTGTTGCCGATAACTATTCAGATCTTGTTGCTTATGGCCGAGTGTTCTTGGCCAATCCAGACTTGCCGAAAAGATTTGAGCTTGATGCACCACTAAACAAATACAATCGCGACACTTTCTATATATCCGATCCTGTCATTGGTTATACTGATTATCCCTTTCTTGAATCCACTACTTAGTGGTCTCTGTCCTGCAGTTTAGAATTGGATCTTAAATTGCTCATTCGTTACAAAATTGAATAATTGCTTTCCTTCCTTCAGCTGTTTGACTGCTTCATAATAACACAATTATATTTAAGCTCCCTTGTGAAATCCAAAGACATTGGCCATTCTAAATAAATTATATTTGAATATCATAATTTGGAGTCTCTTTTCAGTAACGTATGAGAAATGTGTATAAATAGAGAAGTGCACACAATAAATGTATGCAAAACAAAATATCAATACAACAATTATTTAAATTTCAGTCTACCTCTCTTTTCTCTTCTCCCTCTTCCCTTCTCAAAACAATTTCTTTTTTCAAGTCTGCAAACTCTCTTAATCATAACACAATCAAGCAAAAAAATTAAGTTATAGCTCATTAAAAAACTAATGTGTCATGCAATTAAATGTTTAACTTGAGAAATGAAGGGAAATAAGGGTGAAATTTGTCACAATTGAAGAAATTGATAGATTGAGGATCAAAATTAAAAAGGTGGCATAACTTGGAAAGCCAATTCAACCAATCAGGGGTCTAATTGAACAAAGAATTAAAAGGTAGACCCTATTTTACCAAAGGTAAAAGAATTAATGGTTAACTCGCTAGAAAGAAAAGGTGTAAGAATTAAAAAGGAGCCTTTTGTTTCTATTTGAGACCTATTTGGAAGAGAATATTGAACTACAAAATCAATTTGACTCAAATTACATAATTTAAGGAACCACAGCCTATACTGTAAGGTGTGTCAAAATATAAGGACCAAGCTAAAATGGATTGATAGTAATTTTAGAATTTTTTAAAAGAGAACAATTTGAGGCTAAATTGTTGATTTTGTAGATCAAGGATTGAAATCAAAAGGGTGACAAAGTTGTAGAGCTAAATTAGACCCGTGTACATAACAATATTCGATTAAAATTTAAAAACCTAAATTAGCTTAAGACAAGAATGATGTTGTCCCACTTTAAAAGAAATAATGATTTTTATGGGAAAAATCATTGTTCAATGACTATGGGACAAAAAAAGCATAAAAAGCATGTTTCGTTACTACCCCTTCTTTATTAATTTATTCGCTTGATGTTAGGTTTAAATAATTTATTCCAAAAAATTGCTAAGGATTATTATCGATTGCTTTAACATTCTCAAATTGCCATGCGTTATGATATTTACACTTCTTAATTTCTTAAAATTGTCACCACCAATGCTTTTTAATGTTTAGTTACTTCTGTAGGCAATCTTTTTTCCATTGCTGTTGTCATTTATTCCTCTTCCTTTAATAATTTTATCTTTGGAGTTTTATTGCCCTTAATTTTTTTTAACTTTTGGCATGAGTATTATTTCAATGGTCATGTTGGATAATTAAGCATTGAAACCATATTGCGATCAAGACCCAAAAAATTTATAATCTAAATTGTCATAGCAATGTTAAAAGAATTCAAAAACAAATAAAACTATATTTAGGACTGCTTTAACTCTAACAAATCATAAAACGATGATAAATACCATATATACAATGTTTAATTCTAAATCATGTTCACATGGTTACCAAATTAGAGATATAGTATTTAATTTTTTGTTCACTTACACATTGTTCTTATGTCATGATGCAAACCATTTCCGTTTTGCATTGGATAGGTGCAATCTACCAATAAAAATATATCTCTATAAGAAATAAACCAATATGGTGAAAAAACTCTTGGTTATTATCCTCTAATCCTTTCCCCTTTTGGTAATGATGCAATCATCATAATTTTTTACTTGCATACTGTCATTTGTAAAATAAACTAATTCTAATGAACAATTTTGTAGATGTTCATGCAATAGAGTTCCAAAAAAAAGGCCTTCCACATACATATATCTTGGTTTGGCTTGCCTCATATTTCAAATTCAAAACTTCTGGTGATATTAACTCAATTTTCTTAGCTAAGATACCAGATAAAAACATTGATCCTTTATGTTATGAAATTGTCTCTAAATTCATGATACATGGTCCATACAGTGTTACAAAACCGCTGCGCAATGCATGTCAGGAGATGTTTGTACAAAGTCATTTCGAAAAAAAATTAGAAGCTGAACTACACTACATGAAAATGATTTGTCTATTATAGAAGGCGTGAATTCCGTGATAATTTTGTGCTAAAAAATGGAATTATGTTGTTCAATGACTATGTTGTCCCCTACAACAAAGAACTTTTGATGCGTTATAACGCCCATATAAATGTTGAGATATGCTGTCAGTCAATGCTCATCAAATATTTATTGAAATATGTCAGCAAAAGCCCTGATAGGTGTCGTGCCGTAATACAGCATGACATAAATGACAAAATACAAGCATATATTAATTGTCGATTCATCTGTCCTTATGAAGTTCTTTGGCGTATTTTTCAATTTCCAATTCATTCAAGATATCCTCCAGTTGAGAGGCTTCAAATTCATCTACCTTTTCAGCAAAATATTGTTTTCTTAGGAAATAAGTCTCTTCAATCTATTTTTAGAAGGCCAGGTATGAGGAAAACAATGCTTACAGAATGGTTTGAATGCAACAAACAGTTTTTTGATGCATGGGAGCTATATTACTCTGAATTTTCAAACAAATATGTTTGGGGTTCTAGACAAAAGGAGTGGACTATGAGGTCTAAAGGGCTAAGCCTTGGATGTGCACCCCACTGCCAGAGAACTTTATTTCTTAAGGTTGCTTTTAAACCATATTAAAGGATCAACTGGCTTTGCAGATTTGAGAAATGTTCACGGAGTTGTTCATCCAACATTTCAGCTTACCTGCAAAGCACATGGACTTTTAGGAGATGATAAAGAATGGTTTGAAGCTTTTTGTGAGGCAATTGTAACTGCATCGTCACCGCAACTTAGACAACTTTTATTTGGTATTATATTATTCTATTAGGTTGTTGACCCTTTAATCCTATTCAACTAGTTTTGTTACTCAATGCATGATGACATCCTTTGTACATTAAGAGCATCTTTTAGAATGCCAAACCTTATTCTAGCTAATGATCAACTCAAAAATTATGTGTTAAATGAGCTTGAGAAACTTCTCAATGTTTTTGTAACAACGCTTCAAGATCATAGCTTGCCCATGCCTGATGGGCAACTCCTTAAAGAAATTGCAAACAAGCTTCTAAGAGAAGAGCTTAATTATGATTTGACTGAACTTAGAAGTCAACATTTCTTCAATTTTGCTTCACTCAACGATGGACAAAGAGTTATATATGATTCAATTATTGCAACCATCTTTGCTAAAAAAACAAGCTTTGGTCTTTGTGCATGTCATGGAGGAACTAGCAAGACTTTTTTATGGCACACCATCATAAATAGTGTCAGATTTGAGTCCTTAATTGTCCTTGCAGTAGCATCATCTGGTATTGCATCTCTTCTCCTTCCAAATGGTTGCATTGACCATTGAAGATTCAAAATCCCACTTTCTACTAATGAATTATCAACATGTGCAATTAAAAAAACACACATCTTTCCAACCTTCTACAAAAAACCTCTCCTATAGTATGGGATGAGGCACTAATGATTAACAGATGTTTTTTTGAAGCTCTTGATAGTTCAATGTGTGATGCTGTTTTAAAAGGTAACAACTACAACAAAGATTTCCCCTTTGGTGGAAAAATCATTTTACGTGGTGGTGTTTTTCGACAAATATTGCCAGTTATTCCCAGTGGAACAAAAGAGCAAATAATCAATGTTTCTTTAACCAACTCAAGTTTGTGGCCCAAATTTACTATATTGACTCTTATAGAAAACATTTGTCACTCTACAGATGGTCTAACTTTAGAAGAAAAGGCTAGAATTAGAGAGTTCTCCGAATGGATTCTAAATGTTGGTGATGGTCGAATTTCTGATTTGCCTTCTCTCGATGAATCCGATAATTCGTTTGTCACTATTCCCTTTGATCTTCTTCTTGGAACTTCATATGAACCAATTTCAACAATTTTCTCGACAATTTATCCAAATATTTGTGATGTTCAGGTTGACCCTAGCTATTTCGGAGAAAAAGCTATAGTGACAAAAAAAAAAAGTTGCTGAAATCAATGATTTTATACTTCTCATCACACCTGGAGAAAAATGTCTATATCTTAGCATTCATTCTATTTCCACATCGTCAACAGAGAGTGATGATGCAAGCTCATTATATCCCATAAAATACATAAGTCAATTGGAATTCAATGGGGTCCCATCTCATGAACTTGCTCTCAAAGTTGGAACACCAGTGATGTTGCTTAGAAATATCATCCCATCTATAGGTTTATGCATTGGGACCAGGCTTATCATTACACAGCTTTCGTCCAAAGTCATCCAAGCACAAATAATAACTGGATCAAACATTGGCAATCAAGTGTTCATACTAGGAATCATCTTCCCAATCAATGAAATTAGATGTCCTTTTACAATTAAAAGACGTCAATTTCCTTTGATGCTATGTTATGCTATGACAATAAATAAAAGTCAAAGGCAATCTTTAAAATCTGTAGGTGTTTTTCTGAAAGACCAAGTTTTTACCGATGGTCAGCTTTATTTCATGTGACAATGAAGGACGTCCTTCTACTTATGCAAAAAATATTGTCTACAAAGACATTATAAGCTCCTCTTCTTTTTTCAATCTTTAACAAAATAAATTATTAATCATTGTTTACTCATCAAAATTTTGAAGATCACAACCATTGCACTTTAGTTTTTCCTTCAATCTTAAACAAAAAAAAAGCTCATTGTTTCCTCATCAATATTTTGCAGATCATCAACGTTAATCTTTGCTTCCAAGATTGTTTATTTTGTTCACATTATATATTGCACTGTTCATCAACCTTATTAATTATTTAGTCAGGTTTTCATCAACCTTATATACACTTCTGACATTTTATGTTTGTTCATCCATTATGGGTTAAATTTCTATTTATATGATTGAAAATTCTTATTCTATTGTTTATGTGTTTTCTCTCAGGGTCATGGCGCTATAGCTCGAAAGCATAAAAAAGTACAACCTCTTCAAATCCTTATGTGGAAGAGTTTGTCGTGTTTGGATCCCAATGGTCAAAATAGCAGTTTGAATTACCTTTTCCTTGATGCCATTGTAAGCTTATATTTAACACCCTTTCTTATCATTTGTTTATCCCTGATTTTGTATTTTATTATACCATACTATCAACAATTCAAATTTGTTCATGACAATTTCATTTCCAAAGACAAGTTTTTTCTTCTCATCATAAAATGTTTAAGGTACAAAATTTTTTATACAGCCTTTTAAAGCCAGACTAATGCTTCTGTCCAAATGTATATTATCCAAACTTATATTCAATGGTATAAATTTTTTAGTTTCTAAAAACATATGTTGTTATTGAGGTTCACCTACTATAAAACAAAAAATAAACTTCCAAATTCGGTCTTGCATATATTTTATTAACAACAATCAAAGGCTTTTTAAATTATTACAATCCATTTATAGTCATTACATTTCCCATTTCATTCAACAAATATGTTTTTTGAAAAACATGTCCTTCTACTATGTCTATTTCATTTTAAAAACCTTTATAACAAACACAGCAATAGTAATAATAGTTTCAAAAATCATTAAATAATCCATGTCGCCTCGTTCAGGTCAAAAAATTAAAAATGGAAAAACACTCTTTTAAAATTTTCAAACTACAATAACAACTTGGCCAATCTTTTATTGAAGGTGATTATTATGAAATCTGTGGATTCTACACCTTTGAGAATAGATATACAAATTTTGTTGTTGCCCAAGAAGCGGTTATCGATCTTAAGTCTGACACCAAAGTTACAAGAATTGATCCACTGATGCCCCCATACCACGCCATCACTTTCACTTTATAGACTTTGCACATATGTTAACTACAGGAAAATGATCAGACGTGCTCACAGGTTTTTCGACAAACTAGCATTCTTCTTGTGTTTTTATAGCTCAGTTGCATTTATTTTCACCATTAACCTTTTTTCCATACATTAGATGTGATTGGTCTATTAAAAGTCATTCAACTGCTTGAACAAATTATGGTTCGGGGTCAAGATATGACAGATATTCATCATTGAAAATATAAGGTTGATTCTCTTGATCTCATAGGTTTTCTAGCTTTATTAATGCCTTATTTTTATAGACTCAACATTTTATGCAGGGGTGAGGAACTCAGGATCACTCTTTGGGGTGATGTTGCAAAAAGCTTTGATAATTGTGATCTAGACAATCAATCAAGTCCACTTATAATTGTCTTTGTTGCCTTTCGAATCAGTGAGTTCAAAGGTTTTTCTTATCAACCATTTCCCTTTAGTTTCTCATGATTCAATCATTCATTAATCTTTGTACTTTTATATGTTTTTGTCTTATTCAACTCAATATCAAATAATCCCAATATATACAATCTTCTTTTTACTCCCAACGAAACCAAATCTCGCCAGTATTGTTGCTTCCTTATGGTATTTCAACCCAAAAATACAAGAAATTCTTCCCTACAAACATTAGTGAGCTTTCTATTTCTTAGTTTATCTTTATAGAATAATACTTTTTAAAAGCTATTTATAACAAACATCTTTGATGATAAGCTATAAGGATATTACTGTCGAAGTGCATCAACTCCTTTCTACAACGAACACTCAAACCATTGATTAACAGCTAAAAGAGAATACAAAGACAATCAAGGAAATCCTTTGTATGGATCCATACCGATAAAAAGTATGTCGACAATGATTTACACTTTTCATTTGACACATTAGCCTTAGTTTGTTTTTTTGTCAACAATTCAAAAATATATATTTGTTTATTTATTATTCCAAAAAATACAGAATGAAAGCTTTACATGTAAGGCGTCAATAGCTGACTATGATCTCCATCGGGGATGGTGGTATCATAACTGCCCAGTATACACAAAATCCATATCTAACAAAGGCACAGGTTTTAGATGCGTTGAACACAATGAAGTCACGTCGATTCCATGATTAGCAAAATGTTTACATTACTTCTCATGTCCATATCTACATTATACATAATTTTCACATCCTTTACATTGCATCTTATATTTAATTATCTCATTGCTAACATTTTCTTAGGTTTTGAGTCAATTGTATTGTGACTGACAGCACTAATGTGACAACATTTCTAATCGTTGAAAAAACTGTTGAAATTTTTCTTAGCTCGTCTACCCACAATTATGTCTACGATAAATGGTTCATTGATTCCATTCCAACTCCTATGATAGACAAATTACAAAAACCCAAAATTTTTCAGCTATGATTTGGAACTTTACGCTCAATTATGAATCAATGTGATATCATTGTTGCCAATGTTTTTGATGACATTATAGAAGGTGAATCTCCAAAGCAGTATGTTGAACCAGAATTTCATGATCTTAATGTTCCTTTAACGAAATAACATTATGTGTCTTCCTCTAAACAACCACTTCTGTTATATCCAATAACTCCAACACCTATTCAACCATCTAGAGCTGACGTCGGTACTCCTCCACAATCACGAACTATCGAACAACTACTATTTGAAGATGACATACCTCTGCATAGGTAACATGTTTCTTTCTCTCTTCATACCTTTTACCTTCAAATTTTAACAATATCACTTATGTATGTTTACTTTATCAATGCTAAATTCACAATGTACTGGTATTTTTTGAATTCACAACTCTATAACAAATACTGTAGCCGAACCTCCAGGCATCACCTCACTGCTCGATCCTAGTGCATCAACCATGTCTAAGGAGGATGACCCACCTACAAAACATCACTACCCATCAAAAACACATGATGATTTGGTTCTTTCAACTTACTTTTCACTTATGCCATTTCACAAACTAGATTTTATTTTTCAAATCCTTTTCATCTCACACACAAACAAATTATGCTATATATTGTTTCATGCAACATCTCTTCTAACTTCTCTACTAGACACTTCTAATACACAGACCTTGAAACCTTTATTCTAGCATATATTGTAAATTTTGTGTAAACTAAAAATAAACTTTCATCATAGACAACATCAAAACAATTTTGCGAAGATGACAGGTATGAATTCTCATATTTTTTCAGAATTCAGAGGCTGGTAAAGAATTACTCTTAATTCGTTGCTTTCCCTCTCTATAAATGGGTAGAAAAATCAAGGATTGTTGAGATCAGAACACGTCCTTCTTACATCTTGCTTATTGTCAAATTTACAAAAAAATTGAAAAGTAAACTGGGTGGGTGGGTGAAACACTAGTTTGCATGTACATTTGAGTTTGGAATTCTCAAGGGAAGCTCATTAGTCTTAAAAATTGTATTAAATGTTTAAACAAAATTGTATTGGCTCTTTAAACTTGTTTTTTAGAACCTTTGTAGGAACTTAAATTTTCTTAATGGCACAATGTTGTATGTCACTCATAATTTGAGATGAATATTATTTGTCATTATTAGTGTTGCTTACACCAGCTAAAGCATTTCTGCTAAATTGAACCTTGTGCAGGTGGAAGAGGAGGAAGAAAAAAAAGGAGAAGAGGTGCTAGAGGTAAATGCCATTACAATCTTAATTATGGTTCTGTGATTATCATCTCCCGACAACCTTTGTCTCTTCCAATTTTGCATACCTCCTTGCATTGTTTCAAGGTATCTATCCTCTTTAAAAACAATGATACTTTTTAGTATTGTGATGGCATTGTTTTGTTATTATAACTTAATATGCTCATTTTGTTATGATTTCAACTCTTAAACTGGTTGGCTAATCTATTTACTTTTTTGGATGTAAAATATGAACGATGTAATAGTTTAGCCGATTTAATCATATAATAGTTTTATTGCATAACATCTACATCTATACACTTTTGGACATGATTGTTTTTAATACAGTTCAATTGGAATGAAAAATTATTTCTTGATATATATTTGACATATTGCTTTATTGCCATAAATTTTTGTTTCCAGGCGTGTGCATATCCTTCAATTTTAGTGCTCTGTAAATTAAGCAAGATTCGTTTCCAAAACTATCATATTTTATTCCGTAGACATGTGTATGCAGGATGTACTTCGATTCCCTTGCATACCCATCTTCAGATTATTTAATTTGAAACAATCCTCTCCAAGCTAGAGTGTCTTCTGTCCAATGTCTTTTGTCCAATTTAGGCTTATTGGATCCCATAACTTCGTTAACTAAACAACCAATCTTCAAAATATCAAAGCATAGTGATTGCACATTCAATTCACATGTCAAATTCATACAGGTCACTGAACGGCCATGCATACATTGTCATGTCAATGGAATCTAGAATAACAAATGTTACACAGCCAGCCCACCTTGACATCACATAATTCAACAAAAAAAACCTTATGACAGCTTGTGCTTAATTAGAAAGACAAAAATCATGATTCAGTTTGGTAGCTTTAATTAGATTTAAATCTTCTCGTTGAAAGTTGGTGAAGACAATTTCTAGTGAAAACTGTTTTTGTATATAACAAATTTAGCCGAAACCATTCCTCTAACAGCTCACATGTTGATCCCCATGCCTTATTAACAAATACACATAAGATGTATGATGTTTCATGTTTTTTTATGCTTTTCCCTTTAACCTAGAAGCATGGCCATCAAAGACCCTCGTATACCCCACAAATAGCAATTACACACAACATATCTCTCATATTAGTGTTTAAAGATACATCTATTGAGCACAATTTTCTTTTCATACTTTTCGCAAACGTCTGCCAATGACACCAAATACATGCAAGAATTTGTTAAAACTTTTGCTATTTGTTATTGTTTTGCCTCTGTTTATTTTATTGCAAAGCAGAGCAAAAAACTCTATTTTGTTACGAGCAATGATGGTCCAGTTCATTCTATTTTTTCCCTGTCAATTGATGATAGCAGGGATATATAAGGAGAGAGTTGGACAGTAATTGAGGGGTGGCAGAAGTTAGAAAAATTCAAGAACTGTGAGTGAATTGGTGATAAAATTGAATTGTTGATCGCAAAGAATGATTGGATTGATGATAAATAAGTGTGCCATTGTTGGCTCAGTTCTGCACTTTAATAGCAACAAAAAAAATCATTACATTCTATAGATGCTGACTCATGATGATCCTTCATCAAACAATTAATGTGCATATCAGTTCTGCACTCATATGATGGTTTCTTTGGAGAACCAAATGAAATTTACATATTTCTAAAGTCCAAATAATCCTTTAAATCCAAACTCAAAAACCACTTTCTCTTCACCCCAGATTCGTTCCACCATTCATTTCTCCTTCCAACTTAATCTCTAAACACCAACAGCTGCCACCACAATCGGCTTTAAATAACCCAAGCCACGATACAATCAACAAAAACAAAAAATGAAATGGACTACAAAACAAGTCTGGAATGGGATATCAAATTTTCTACATTAAAGGTTTGCTTCATCACTAAATGGTTGTCAACAAATTTGAAAAAAATATTTCATCTCTAATTGATTTCATCAATCACATTTTTATTCATCAACCAATTATATAATTGTCAGAACAATCAAGATACACCACACAATCAATTAATTTCAGTTTTACAATCTATAAATTAAATAAACCGACACACAATTAATATGCAAACTGCAACTACATTATTATATAAGCTAAACAAATATGGCAGCAATCAACTAGATTGATGGAGACAAGAAATAATCCATCTTTTATACATTCTAGAGATTGCATTTTTTCTCTATGTCGGTCAAATCTTTTGTTATCGTTAAAACAAACTTAACTATCAATAAGATCGATACAAGAAACAATTAATTCATCTTTTATTCATTTTATTAATTGCAAGTTTTTGTCCACCAATTAAATAACCATCAAAACAATTAAAACACAACCAATAATTAATCAGTTATAATTTTTCAATATGCAAATTACTTAAATCAATCAAATATTATGAAATTTCACCCATTCATAAGTTAGTTGTAAAATACAATCATCCACTCATCTTTAATAGATTTTATCATTGCAATTTTGAGAGTTTTCAATTAAAATATTATTGGAGCACTTAAATTGATAACAACAATCAACTAATTCAATACAAAAAACAAGAAAAAAATCTACAATAAAATTTTACAATTACAATTTTCTATCTACCAACTAAATAATTATTTACAAACAAAATACTTATTCTGTTTACTGCATAAAAAAACACAACACAAGGCGCAGGCTAGTCAACTCGTTTATCACGATAGCACGAACCTTACCCACACCAATAAGTTATGGCAACTTATAAACCAAATAAAGTATTTATAGTTCAACAAAATAACTATAGTAGAAATTAAGATGAAACTAAAACCCAAATATAAAATAGTTTAAAAGTAGTTTATAAACTAACAAAGTCCAAGTCTTAATAAATAGAGCTCAATCCATATAGTATTTTTTCAACCTTATTGAAAGAATATTTTGATGTCTGATCATTTTAACCATATAGAAAAACTTTTTAAATCTTGAAGCAATGTGGTGATATTAAAAATATTTTAAAAAAATAAAAAATATTATTTTGATGCATTTTTGAACAAAAATCATTTTGAAAACAACTTCAACTACACTTCTAAATAGTATTTAAAAACCATATTGATACCTTAAATGCCTGTTTGACACTACCATGAAATCAAACTTACCTTTAATTTAACTATAGAACTTTTTCTTGCTTTGGGTGCTTCGGTTTTACTACTCATGTTTAGGTTCGTTTGGACAATCATTTACTTCTTCAATTAAACCCTTATATTGAAAAACAAACCTAAAATTTAAAATTATTATGAATTGTTTCTCTCTTGAGTTTTCATTTCACCTTGTATAGCCATATTTATCATGTCTTATATTTCTGTAACAATTATTGCATGACCTTTAAAATAAATAAAATGCTCTTTCACCTTCTTAGGTGATGATTGACATTCGGAAGACATCATTAAATTTGATAAATATGTCAATAAATAATTTTGACATACTCTATAAATGTAGTCTACAAGATTTGTTACTACGCTTTTGTTTCACTTATAATTTATCTATTATGATAATGTTCTCATATGTTTTACCTTTTACCCCTCTGCAGTTGTTTAATAAACTAAACAAAACAATAAAATTTTATATTACAACATTAAATTAATGGATTAAAAAAATAATGAAGAAAACATTAAAGAAATTAGGAATAATGAAAACTTAACAAACTTGAATAAATAACAAAAACTAATTTAATAACTGTCATAACCCAATTTTTGGGTTATTCCAAAAATGTACCAAAAAAATAACAAATAAAATAAAAGGAGCTAGTGTTGGCAGAAAATTTAATGTGGAATTGGTGGGCATTTTCGAAAGCCCGGTAGTACTTTTTTTACCCATAAATGAAGGAAAATGCAGATTCAAGGCCAAAGTAATTTATTACTAGATAAATCTGTGTAAAAGTTAAGTTGAAAGACATAATTATATTTTTATGGGCCAATTCGATTTAATCGTTGGCCAATTTTAAGTGTAATTATGCTTCAAAATTAATTGAGAGCCCAATTAAAGGATTTAATTAAGCACAAGGGCTTAATTATACTTTAAATGGGTCAAATTAATTTTATTAAGGGTTTAATTGACGAGAAATTATGTTTGGAAGCTTAATGTGGGTTAAATTGAGATGATCGGAACTTTCGGTGACAAAACTTTTCGGGTAAAATTGAAAACCAAAATTAAAGATAAAACATCGTTCTTTCTAGTTTTTCCCATCAAAAAAATTCTCTTTTGTCACAACCTATTTAAAAAAAACAAAAAAGAGAGAAAAAAAAGAAAAAAAAAAGCCCATGCCGCAACCATGCCCCTTGCCTTCTACAACACACAATAGCCCATACTCGGACAACACCTCCATGTCGTGCCATGCCTTCTTTTGCCTATAAATTGGAGGCTGAAAACTGAGGAAATGGGGGGGGGGGGGGAAGAATTGGGAGGGGAAAGAAAGAACGGGTTGAAAACAAAGGGGGAAATAACACTATCACGGGGCTAAAAACTAAAAGTAAAGGGAACAAAAGAGTTTTACATGGAAACAGAGGGGGATCTACAGAGGAGAAATTTTTTTGGGAAAGTCACATAGAAATCAGTTAAAGTAAAAGAAAACTTAAGGAGTTTTACGCAGCAAAAAAAAACACCTTGCACTGGTAGCGACGCCGACAGAGCAACTCCACCACCAAAAGCCCTCTCTCTCCTTTCTTTCTCCCGTTTCTAGCCACCAAAAGCTCGACATCTTCTTCTCCACGCAGCAATCCTCTTTCTCCTTCCTCTTTGGTAACCATTTCTCCCCGCTGCAACTTTTCTCTCTCTCCTCTTGCAACAGCTCTCGGCGAGCACAACAGCAGCACACACCTCCACCGTGACCTGCAACAGCTTGGTGATCACAGCAGCAACAAATATCTCCATCGTTACCTGCAACAAACCACCTCGCAGAAGGCAGCCACAAAGGCAGCAACAGACCAGCCCTTCCGACGCCTGCTCCGGCCACCACGGGCCTCCGTTTCGAACGCCACCATGACTGGAAGAACCACCTCGACGTCCTCTACCTAGTGGCAGTGGCAGTGGCAGGTGAGGTCCTCGTGGTGGTCGACCGACCACCACTTTACACGCTACATGCACAACGTGTAATAATATGTATGCGTGTGTGTGTTGTGTGCGTGTGCGTGTGTGTGTGTTGTGTGCGTGTGTGTGTGCTGTGCGCGTGTGTGTGTGCTGGGCTGCTCTGCCCCGCCCAGTTGGCTAGGCCTGGCCTAGCCCAAGTCGCACATGGTTGGGTCGACCCATTTAGTTGGGCGAGGCCCAACCTGAATTTTTTAAAAAAAAACAAAAAACAAAAATTATATTTAAAAAATGTTTTATTTTCGTGCATACGGCCGAATTCCAAGATTTATTTTTTCATGTTTATTTTTGTAAAAAAAAACATGTTGCATCTTTCTCATATTTTAAAATGAAAATTGGATATCGTAACCAGTTTATGATTATCTTTTGGAATTGGACCAAAATATAAAACAATAAAAAATATTTTTGTTTTAGTTATCTCGGTGTAAAATTACATTGTAAAGTACACTCAGAGATACTAAAAAAGATTTTCTTTTATTGTGGTGTAAAATTACATTGTAAAGTACATCCGCAAACAAAAAATGTTTTTTTATGCAGTGTAAAATTCTTTTGGTTAGTTTTTCAAGCTCTTAACGAGGTAGAGATTCTCTCACGAAGAGAGATCTATGTCGAATTTCAGAAAAGACAACAAAAAATCAAATTTAGGAAAAACAATCAAACAACAATGCAACTTGTCTTAGGCAGGGTGCACTGGGGGTGATGCATCTTCCCCTTGCACAACAAGTCCCCTTACCCAAGACTCTCGCAGACCAATAGGTTCCTAGTGACCTTAATACTAGGTGGCGACTCCCAATATTTATAGTCATAATTTTTATGACTATTAAACACCCCATTTTCACCGCGTGCTGTTGTCTCCCCCAATCGTCGCGACAGATGGCAATTCCACTAGGGAATCGCTGGACTAAGCATTGTTGTTTGATTGTTTATTCCTTAGTTCATATTTTTACACGCATTTTACTGCTTTTTCATCATTCATTTTAATTTCGTGAATAAACCAAATTTTAGGTTAGGTGGGGATTAACAATCTGCCTCATGACTTTCAATCAGGGTTCAGATTCATGAAACATCCAACTATGAACTGAGTGTTTACTTGATAATAGCGGTCATACTGTGCCCTAACCATTTCTTGTAAACCCCTATACCACCTTGACATAAGGCGGTCACTAGGCAGTTCATAGACCTTCTAGACCAGGTAGAAAGCTTACCCCTCATTTATTGACTTAGAACTTGTCTTTAGGTGTGAACTCTCTGATAATTCACCTGATGTGTACATACATTTGCATCCATCATTATGCATAACATTTTATCGGTAGGTAAAATATAGGTCCCCGAAGAGCTCGTTCCACTCAAGTCCAGTAGAGAAATATGGAGGTCGAAGAGCGGGCAAACCGTAATGCTCATTTTCAAGACGAACTGGATTCTTTGAAAGCTAGCGTGGCCAGTCTTACCAGCTTACTCAAGCAAGCGTTGAGAAATACCTCTGGCGAGGGTCCTTCAACTAGACCCGCAACGGCTGCTTAAGCACAAGCAATGAATCACCATGAAGAGGTGATAGGACAAAGGGTTCAGGATCCGCAACAAAATCCAGCAGTCGTACAATCAACGGTGCCGACACTCGCCATAACCCCAACGGTTATAACAATAGCAGAGGTCATCAACGAAGATAAGATGGCGACATTGGAGGCTAGGATAAGGACCATTGAAGGGGTGAAGCTATATGACCTAGTACAATTTGTAAAAATATGTCTAGTCCTGAATGTTGTGATACCAAAAAAATTTTGTGTTCCTGACTTTATCAAGTACACTGGGACACAATGCCCCGTCACTCACCTAAAATCATATTGTAACAAGATGGCGGAAGTAGTGCATGATGAAAAATTATTGATGCATTTTTTTCCAAGACGGTTTGAGTGGGAAACTTTGAATTGGTACATGAGACTAGATAACACCAGGATCCGTAGTTGGAAAGATTTGGTGGATGTTTTCATCAAGCAATATAAGTACAACATGGACATTGCTCCTGACAGGACAAGTTTGTCCAACTTGGAAAAGATGAATAGAGAAAGCATAATGGAATATGATCAGAGATGGAGAGATCTTGCGGCATAGGTACATCCCCCGCTTTTGGATAAAGAAATGGTGACATTATTTGCCAACACTCTAAAAGCCCCATATTACAAACATTTAATGGGCAATCTGCACAACAATTTTTCTGATGTTGTAGTTGTGGCAGAGCAGATAGAGCAGGGAATTCGAAGTGGGAGAATCCTCGCACCTGTGGAGAAAAATGGCTTTGAAGGAAAAAGAAAAGATGCCAAACATTTTGGAGATGACTATAAGGGTAGGAACAACCAATTCCAAAACTACCATAACCCTTCATCTCACATTGCCAACATTAATTTTCAAGCCAAAGATCTACCTAAAAATTTCCCGAAAAGAAATTACCAGAAAACCCGAGAACAACTACCTCCGCTATCATTGCCCTTAAATGAGATGTATCAAAAGTTGTTAAGCATTGGAAAAATTGGTCCTGAACCTCAGACACCTTTGCAACCACCTTACCCTGCTTGGTACAAACCCGACTTCACCTGCGAGTACTATGCTGGTGTTGTGGGACATAGCATTCACACTTGTTGTGCCTTCAAGAAGAGGCTCATGCAATTGATCAAAGCAAGGTGGATAACATCCGAAAAAAATCCAGGTCCTGCGCCCAATTAAGCTTCGTGAAGGTGAGATACCAAGTGTCTGCACCATTAAAATGATCCCGACAAAAGCTTTTGAAAAAGGGAGTGCGCCAAGATGAAGTCCACTTCTATGATTACCTTTTGTTTTGGTCATGTCCACACATTATATTCTCATTTTGACTTGTCGGACATTTTGCTTGTAATGCTACAAGACCTTTTGTTAAACAAGCTTTTCTCTCCAATAAGATCATGTATTTTCTTGTGTTTATAGCTTGCTCTTGTTTTTTGTTTATATAACATAGGCACACCTTATACCATTTCATAATTTCATCAAGATTTTTGGCAAATCAAAGTCTAGTACAAAAAGAAATATCAATTTGATGTTTGTTTAACAAATGTGTTCAAGGAATTCAAAGGATTTCATTGAAAGGTGATCTCATACCACCAAAATCCACATGATAAAGCTAATCTCTTAGCCAAACAAATAATCCAAAAAATCCAAAAAAATCAAAAACTTGTTTCGCATGGAAAAACAAGGCTGATTGATTCGGATTGCATGTTTTTGAAATGATGAAAGCCCATCTCTGATATGCCGTCACAAAGTCTCAAATTTCCTTGCAGTCCCTATTTGAGCCTAATAATTTTATTTTCTTGATAATTAACCTTGACAAGGATCACACCCTACACTGGGGGCAAGTGCGAAGAAAAGAATTTTCAATTTACAAAGTAGTTCTCAATGACAAAAGATGCCCAAAGAGAGCTGGGGGCATAAACATAAAAGGGTTTTAGTACACTATAGCAAATTAATTCAACATTTTGGTAGTTCTAAAAACCCAACATAGAAAGCCCAAACAAAATACTGGGAGGCATGTCGCGAAAAAACCTCTAACAACATACTTTGAGGGACATGTCAAGTCACCATCATATTAGTGTCAAAAACCATGAAAAAAGCCCAAACTAAATATTTGGGGACCTGTCAAGTCAGCATAATGTTAATGCCAAAAACCAATGAAAAAGCCCAAACAAAATACTTGGGGGCATGTCAACATAGAAAGCCCAAGCAAAATACTTGTGGGGCATGTCAAGTCAGCACAACGTTAATGCCAAATACCAATGAAAAAGCCCAAATAAATACTAGGGGAATGTCAAGGTCAAAGCCCAAGCCAAGAGTGGGGGGCATGCTAGGTCACTATGAAAATCAATCATGAGGGATAAATGAAATTCTAAGAGTAAGCACTAAGTGATCCTTAGTCTAAAAAAACCTTATACACTTTTGAGCCTACAAATATCTTTTTTTCGTAGCCAGTAACCTAAGCCTACGTTACAAGCCTAATAAAGTCCTTTCCGATCAAATATGAGTTATCTGGATCAATAAGCGATGTTTTTCCATTTGAAACAATCCTTAAAAATGTTTCACACGACCTGATCGAAACCTTTCTGACATACGATAAAAGCACCATTTCACATTCTTGTCAAGGTCAACCTAGAACCTAACAATGAGATCACTTGAGTTCTTTCAATAACAAGTTTGTGAAACAAACATCAAAATGGTTTTTGTGCTTGGAATGACTTTGAAATTCCAAAAGTTTTACATGAAAACAATTTTTGCAAATAGTCATCCCTTTCTTTCCAACACTCCTAGCCTAAAACACTGGTGTGACATGACCCGACTTGGGCAATCCAAATAATATTTTTGCTTGGAATGACTTTGAAATTCCAAAACTCCCTCATGAAAACACTAGCTTTGCAAATGACCAACCCCTTCCTGCAAACACCTGAAGCCCAAAGCATGACCAAACTGTGGGGCAATCTAAAATGCAATTGAAGTTAGCTCCACGTTTCTTTTCAAAGAATCTGGATCAAACTCAGGGAGGCATATCATCTCTAGTGGTCAAAATCAACAAGTTGCGGCTTGAGTATGTAGAAGCGAGAAGCTGTCAAATCACGAAATTGACTCCATAATGCCTTTTCAAAGAATTGGGATCAAACTTCGGGGGCATGTTGATATGGAAAATCTATCATCTCTAGTGGTCAGTTGTGGCTTGAGTAAGCAGAAGCAAGAAGCCATTTAATCTAGAGGTCCGAATCTCGGACAAAATAAGGCCTGGAGGAAGAAAGGGGACCTATATTTCTCTGGTAAGTATACATGCATCATCATGCATTGCACCCCCATTGAGAATTTAGGAAATGTTTTGGAAGGATCGTAATGTACGAACCTTCATCATTTTTGTGCACGCCTTCGAGTTCTCATCCCTTTCACTTCCTTAAGCATGCTTTTCGGCTTTATCTCTTTCCTAAATTTGAGTGTCATCATGCATTGCATCTCCCCGCTAATAATCTAGAAAATGTTTAGAAGGGATTGTAATTTACAAACCTTCATCATTTTTCGGTGCGCCTTTGAGCCTTCATCATTTTCACTTCCCTAAGTGCACTTACGAGCCTTTCATTCAGCAGATAAAGAGTTTTTTAACTGTCTCCTTCCTTATTTGAATGCGCTTTCTAGCCATCAACCAACTCAGATAGTGCACTTTTAAGTCCTATCTCTTTCCTTATTTGAATGCGCTTTCTAGCCATTAACCAACTCAGATAGTGCACTTTTAAGTCGTATCTCTTTCTAGAACTTGGTGAGCTTTCTAGCGACCATTAATTTAAAATAGTGCGCTTTATAGCCCTATTTTCCCTCAACTTCGAGTGCATTTTCCAACCCTTGACCATCAATTTAAAATAGTGCGCTTTCCAACCCTATTTTCATCAACTTCGAGTGCGTTTTCCAACCCTTGATCCAACAATTTAAAATAGTGCACTTTCCAGCCCTATTTTCTCTCAACTTCGAGTGCATTTTCCAACCCTTGACCATCAATTTAAAATAGTGCGCTTTCATGCCCTATATTCCCTCATCTTCGAGTGCGTTTTCCAACCCTCGATCATCAAATTTCCTGGGTAGGTCACTCATTACAATGAGACCATTTTCACCATTTCTTGGGTAGGTCAACCATTACAATTAGACCATCTTCACCATTTTCACCTACGTAGGTCACCCATTACAATGATACCATTTCACTTTCACCTGGGTAGGTCACCCATAACAATGAGACCACCTACATCATTTTCACCTGGGTAGGTCACCCATTACAATGACACCATCTCTATATTTTCACCTGGGTAGGTCACCCATTACAATGAGACCACCTTCACCATTTTTCACCTGGGTAGGTCACCCATTACAATGAGACCATCTTCATCATCTTTCATCTGGGTAGGTCAACCATTACAACGAGACCATTTTCACTATTGTCACCTGGGTAGGTCACCCATTACAATGATACTATCTCTACCATTTTTAACTTAGGTAGGTCACCCATTACAATGAGACCATCTTCACTATTTTTCACCGGGTAGGTCATCCATTACAATGAGACCATTTTCCTATATCATTCATAAACATCACCATCTTCTATCCCTTTTGAGTGTCCTTCTTAGGCCCCAATTCTTTGGTAGCGCGTTTTCTAGCCCTATCTTACCATTCCTTTCTGAGTGCACTTTATAGCCTTCATTCTCATTTTTTTTCTTTACAACGCTTACTATCTAAAGTCTTTCACAACACTTTAGTCGTAAGCATTGTAAAGAGGGGGGCAACTCTCATAACCCAATTTTTGGGTTATTCCAAAAATATACCAAAAAAATAACAAATAAAATAAAAGGGGCTGGTGTTGGCAGAAAAATTAATGTGGAATTTTTGGGCGTTTTCGAAAGCCCGGTAATACTTCTTGTTTTACCCAGAAATGAAGGAAAATGTAGATTCAAGGCCAAAGTAATTTATTACTAGATAAATCTGTGTAAAAGTTAAGTTAAAAGACATAATTATATTTTTATGGGCCAATTCGATTTAATCGTTGGCCAATTTTTAAGTGTAATTATGCTTCGAGAATAATTGAGAGCCCAATTAAAGTATTTAATTAAGCGCAAGGGCTTCATTATACTTTAAATGGGTCAAATTAATTTTATTAAGGGTTTAATTGACAAGAGATCAAGTTTGGAAACTTAATGTGGGTTAAATTGAGACGATCGGCACTTTCGGTGATGAAACTTTTCGGGTAAAATCGGAAGCCAAAATTAAAGATAAAAACATCGTTCTTTCTATTTTTTTCCTATCAAAAAAATTCTCTTTTGTCACAACCTATTTTCAATAAAAATGATAAAAAAAGAAAAGAAAAAAAGAAGCCCATGCTGCAGCCATGCCCCTTCCCTTCTGTAACACTCAATAGCCCATACTCGGACAACACCTCCATGTCGTGCCATGCCTTCTTTTACCTATAAATTGGAGGTTGAAAACTGAGGAAATGGGGGGGGAATTGGGGGGAAAAAGAAAGAACAGGTTGAAAACAGAGGGGGAAATAACGCTGTCACGGGGCTGAAAACTAAAAGTAGAGGGGAAAATGTTGCATCTTTCCCATATTTTAAAACGAAAATTGGATATCGTAACCGATTTATAATTATCCTTTGGAATTTGGACAAAATATCAAAAAAAATAAAAAATATTATTGTTTTAGTTATCTTGGTGTAAAATTACATTGTAAAGTACATTCAGAGATACTAAAAAATATTTTCTTTTATTAGGGTGTAAAATTACATTGTATAGTACACCCACAAACAAAAAATATTTTTTTATGCAGTGTAAAATTCTTTTGGTTAGTCTTTCAAGCTCTTAACGAGGTAGACATTCTCTCACGAAGAGAGATCTATGTCGAATTTTAGAAAAGACAATAAAATATCAAACTTAGGAAAAACAATCAAACAACAATGCAGCTTGCCTTAGGTAGGGTGCACTGGGGTGATGTGTCTTCCCCTTGCACAACAAAACCCTTCCCTAAGATTCTCGTAGACCAATAGGTTCCTAATGACCTTAATACTAGGTGGCGACTCCCAATATTTATAGTCATAATTTTTATGACTATTAAACACCTCATTTTCATCGTGTGTCGTTGTCTCCCCCAATCTGTGAGACGGCGGGGCGCGAAGCGCATCCAAAAATGACCGTCGCGACAATAACAATGAAAATTTAGATTTAGAATCAAACTTAACAAATTAATAGCCAATTGAAAAGGACTTAATAACCCTAAATTAATATAGATTCAATCAAAATAAAATCAATTTAGAGCTTTCAATTCAAGCTGATCTCACTTCTGTTAGAGTGTGTATTCTAGAATGTGTATTCTAGAATACATTAGAGTAAAAGAAATAATACTCTATAATATATTATTGGGCATTTTAATATGTGTATATAAAGTGCAACACAAGGAGAGTCTGTTTTGGGGTCACTGTTGAAACAAAAAAGTTAATTCAAAACTTTCATTTCCCTCTCTTTTTTTTATTCTCTATGTTCTTCTTCATTCTCTACAATCATCTTTTTCTTCTATCTCTAAATTCATCAATATCAGTTTATAATTCTATCATGGTATCACAGCTTATAATGCTAACGCAGTAAAATTACTTGTCCTCATCATCTTGCTTCCGCAATCTGGTTCAAGAAAAAAAATTCTATATCAAACCCAACCCAACCCATTTTTCCTTCCATACTGTTCATCATCACAGTTTCACTAAAATCCCTTCCTATTCTGTATTAAACCCAACCCAACCCATTTTCCCTTCCATACTTTGTTTTCTTCATAAAAAATGGTGACAGCTGCACAACTCCAAATCCTTCAATCTCCAATCACAAACCTAATTTCGTAAATTTCAACATCGATGAATGTCAAACTAGATGATTCCAACTACCTCAATTGGAATTGCCAGATTCAGCTACTTCTTAAGAGCAATGGACTTTTTAGGTTTGTAGATGGCTCTCAACCATACCCTTCTCTGTCAGCTGTGGATACTAGCGATTGTAGTACAAGTAATCCTACTCTTCTTCATCTATAATTGATTATGATGCTATGACAATTTGGAAAATGCATGATAGGGATCTCATGCAACTCATTACTGCCACTTTGTCCCCAATAGCTTTATCTTGTGCAATTGGTAGTAATAGCTCTAGAGAATTGTGGATGAGATTGAAAGAGCAATTTTCTACCGTATCTATGATGAGCATTTTCCAATTGAAGTCAAATTTTCAGAATATTAGGAAAGGGTTAGATAACATCAGTCAATATCTTTTGAAAATTAAAGAAGCAAGCGACTATCTAATGGTTGTGAAAATTAAACTCAAGGACATTGTAATCTTAGCATTAAATTGTCTTCCGATGAGTATAATCTCAGCTACTTGTTGAAGAATGAATAGTGGAGAATATACTACCAGAGACATCTAATTCTCTTATTGCCATGCATACTGTCTCTACTGGTTGATATAAGCATCCTGAACATGACTTGTATAAACCACTTGGATCTGCCTTTCGACCACCTCGTAGTTCAGACGGTTCAAATTCTTATGATAATGGAGGTTATAAACCATTTAATCGAAATAGAGGTAGAGGTAGGACCTATTTTGGGCAGAGACCATTTTTCCCGAGAGCATCAGTGCAGGCTTCATCTCAAGTAGTTTCCCCTTCTGTTCCTAATGTTTTTGGAACTTATTCTGCATCTCCATACCTTGCACAAAATGTATCTATGTGTCAATTATGTAATTATGAAGGACACACAGCTCCAATGTGTGGTCTTAAAAGTTTTGATAAGTTTAAATGCACCATATGTGGGAAGTTTAATCACACGACTTGGTTTTGCTACTACAATGAGAATGGCCCTCATTTTATAGGTCGCACTGTGAATGAATCCTCATATCCATAGCAGCATGCCTTGAATGCTATGCACAATGGATACTTGTCTTCACCTAAATCATCAATTCAGTCTCCTCCCATATGGATTATAGATTCAGGGGGCCACCAATCATATGACTGTTGACTTTTCCAACTTATCCTTGAGTACAACTTACCCTGCAACTAATACGGTGCAGACATCTAATGGCAAAGGTTTGTTGGTGTCGCATGTTGGTTCAGCTATTATTCCCACTAAACCTCATCTTCTCAAGTTAAATTTTGTTTTGTGTGTTCCCAAACTCACTCAGAATTTATTATCAGTTCATTGCATTTGTTTGGATAATAATTGCTATCTCATATTTGATGCCTTTTGTTTTTGGATTCAGGACAAAGTCATAGGGAGGATCATGTACAAATGGTAGTGCAGTAATGGCCTCTATCCACTTCCAATTGTTTCCCCTTTTGTTCGGTCTTCTTTCAACTCGCAATTCTAGGCTTATATTGGTAGGTTAGTGCTATCTTCTACTTGGCACCATAGGCTAGGTCATCCAGTCAATAAAATAGTGTTACAAAAATTAAACATTCAGTGTTCCTTAGATCCTAATCCTGAAGTTTGTAATAGATGTTTAGAAGGCAAGTTTTCTAGGCTTCCATTTCAGCCTAGTCCTCACAAATCTGTAATACCTTTTCACATTATACATAGTGACCTTTGGGGATCCTCTCCAAGTGTTTCCATTGATGGATATAAATACTATGTAATATTTGTGGATAAATTTTCCCGTTATTGTTAGTTGTTTCCCCTCATTAATAAAAGTGATGTATACTCTGTGTTCATTACTTTCTATCAATACATTCATACTCAATTTTCACAATGTATTCAAATTCTTGAAAGTGATGGGGGTGGGGAGTATGTTAACAAATCCTTGAAACATTTTCTTGACACTAAAGGCATTGAGCATCGTAAATCTTGTTCGTATACACTTGAACAAAATGGATTGGTTGAATGCAAACATAGACATCTTATTGAGACTACGGTCACCCTACTTCAATATGCCAAATTACCTACAATGTTTAGGATTAATTTTGTTCAAACTGCATCATTATTAATGAATCGTATGCCTTTTGTTGGTTTACACCATAAGTCCCCATTTGCAATGCTATTTGGCAAAATACATTATGTTTCACATCTAAGGGTCTTTGGTTGTGCTTGTTTCCTCTTATTACATCTGCTTGACCGCTATTTATGATCTGCTTGTTTTAACTCACAAGTGCACGAGTGTGCGATGTAGCAATTAACTCGGTAAGATCGAGGTCATATCCACAAAGAGCTAGATTTAGAAATTAAGCTACATAACAACAAAAATATCTAAGGAGAATAATTAAAGGATTTGTTTTCTAAGCTGAAAAGGAGTAAATAGATTTTAAATGACAAGAAAAAGTCTTGGTTCCAAATCAATTTTAATGATGATGTATTGGTGATTCCTTCAACATATATAAGATAACTCAACCTAATATCAACGATGGTGATATTAGATCAGAAGATATTACAATTAAGTTTAAAAAGATGAAGATTGATTATTGCTTAAGAATAAACGAGTGTTTTCATATTAAGACATTGAATCAAGCAATCTCTATACCAAAACTAAGTTTTGTTCATAAAAATTCAAGATTATAACATTACCTAAATGATTTACAAGATTTCTTTGCAATAATAAAACATTCATGAAGAAAATGTGAAGATAGACATTAGGATTCATTCATATCTTAAAGAACTCACCTCAATCACCATCATCCTTGATTTGGATCCAAGAAAGCGATTAGCCAACCATAATTATATATAAGAACTCTCTAATAAACATGAAATAACTTGAATTAAACTAAAATAATAAGTTTTGTAACTAAAAAAAACTGAAATCTAAAACAAGAAGAGCAAAACACAATTTCGGAAAATATTGTAAGACATATATGACGCTAACTTTGGATTGCAATTTAAGCCTCTTTTTAAGCCTCTTATGGAGAAGGCTATTATCTACATATTTATAGGCCTTTCTGTTATCTTTCCATAACATTAAATAAAAGATAATTTGGAGCTCGGAGTAAAAAGTTATGACTAAAACACCAAAAGGTGTTCTGAAAAGTCAATTCCGGCAATTTGGAGAAGATTTTTGTGCCCGATTTTCTTCCTCATTTTTAGCTGAATCTTTCTTCTTTTTGACCCAAGATAATGTAACAATCTTCCCTCCAGGTTTTCATAGATTTCCACTCCAATTCTTTGTTCCAAATTTCAACGTTTAAATTTCCTGAAATAATTCATTTAAGCTCCAAAAACTTGTCGAAACATTAAAAGAAATTCATTACTAAAAAGTACATCAATTATTATAAAAAAAACCCAAATAAAAACAATAAATACATATGTAAAATAAGAGACTTAATGATACTTTTGATGCACAATCAACATCCATATATTCAACACAAATTAGAACCAAAGACTACCATGTGTGTATTTTTGGGTTATGCTCCTCAGTATAAAGGATATATATGCTATCATGTGTCTAGCAGAAAATTATATATATCTCAACATGTTTTGTTTAATGAAAATGTGTTCCCATACAAGGATTTAGTCACACAATTTTCCACTTCTAATACACCATCCACTATGCATTCTCTATCTCATAATTTTAGTTTTCCCTCCCCGATCTCATATTTCCCATCATTAATACCACTGTCTACTGTCAATAATGTTGATACTCATGCACAATCTTTAAATTCAACTGACACTGTCAATCCTTTATCATTTCCACTATCTTAGTCTCCTGTCATTACTAATATTGCTCCTATGCATGTCACTTCCACTCTTGTGACTTCTACTAAGTCTACTACAAAAGGTAAGTCTGTTGCAACTTCATCTTTAGAGGAATGTTTTAACCCTAAAAACTTATCTGTTGTATTGCATATACCTGCTTTAAATGTTCATCCCATGCAGATAAGAAGCAAGACAGGGGTTGTTATGAGAAAAACGTGTCTGTCAGTGATTCATCAATCAAGCATGGGGGATCCTTCACTGTGTGAATCATTGACCTTCAAGTCTGCTCTTAAAATTCAAGTGTGGTTGTCTGCCATGAAAGATGAAATTAGTGCTTTAAATTCTCAAAATACATGGAGTCTTCTTGAGTTGCCACCTCAGAAAAACTTGGTGGGATGTAAGTGGATCTTCAAGATCAAGAAGCATGCAGATGGTACAATTTCTAGGCATAAGGCTCGCCTGGTTGCTAGAGGGTTTAGCCAAGAACCTGGCTTGGATTATGGTGAGACTTTCAGCCCCGTAGTTAAATCAACTATTGTTCGTCTTATACTAGCCTTAGCAGCAAATTATAACTGGAAATTGAAGTAGTTGGATGTGAAGAATGCCTTTCTTCATGGTGTTCTTCAAGAGGATGTGTATATGTCTCAATCCCCTAGGTCTATAGACTCTGTTCATCCACAACTGGTGTGTAAGCTTCATAAATCCTTGTATGGTCTCAAACAAGCTCCACGAGCTTGGAACGACAGGTTCACTGATTTTCTCCCATCACTGGGTTTTACACACACTTATGCAGACTCGTCTCGTTTTGTTAAACCTCTTGATAATGGTTTAATTATATTACTAGTGTATGTAGACGACATCATTATTATTGG
>CM063600.1:9796851-9823796 GCA_032356905.1 Salix exigua
CTAATAAATTTAGTGTTGAAAGATAAAATTAAGGAAGAAATCAATTAAAATAAATAACACAAAAATAACTCAATTCAACTTGAGTTAACTAGCTAAAGATGTGATTGAGTCATAAAATAGAAATAACTTATAGAAAACAAACCAAAACAAACCTAGAAGTCTAAGTTCCAATCAGTCCAATATTGAAGGATAAAATTGAGAAAAAAAATTAATTAGAGACTAAAATAATCTTGAGTCACCGAGAAAAAAAACTTGACTCAACTTATTAAACTAATGGTCCAAGTTATGAGACTAAAATAATCTTATAAAAAATAAATTGAAAAAATTACAAAATTTAATACCCAATATATCTAATAATAAAGGATATAATTTAAATGAAAAACAAAATAAAAAAAATCTATTATAATGAGTAATATTTTGTGAAGAGATGTATAGTAAAATCCCCTCATCTTTAGTTTTTTTGTTTTGTCAATTCTAAAAGCCACCTTATTTTTTAAGAATTTATAATAAAAAATATAGTCTTTTTTACTATATTATGATATTAAAGTTTTTCAGAAAAAAATCATATTTGGAATATAATAATTAATTGAATTTGTTTAACATTTTATTAAAGAAGAAATTATTATAACGTGTTGGGAAAGTACTCTAAGAGTAGACACATATTACTATGAATTGTAATAATATAATTATCATTTTGCCCTCAATGCATAAATTTCAACTTTTGGAGTTGGGGGTATTCTTTACTTTTCCATTGAGTCGGTTGACATTGTCTAATTGTTTTGGGGGTATTGGTGTCTTTTCTGAGTTTTTTGCATAGTAGAATTATGATTTTGCCCTTGGTATCAGACAAAAAAATGTTGATTGGGCAAGGGTATTTTTGATATTTCATTTTGTTAATGAACAATGAAATAACTACTATACCCTTTAATGAGACAAAACATTAGAGTTTGCGGTGATGGTATTTTTAGTGTCGCACCTCAAAAGCAGTGGGAGCGGCATCGTGGCAACTGATCCCCATGAGCGGGGAGGATTATTAAATGTCGGGGGATTATTTATTTTTTATAACAAAAGGAGTCGCCACCTAGTATTACGGTTACTAGGAAACCTATGACTGGTCTTTCAGAGGTTCTAGGATAAGGGACTGGTTGCGTAAAGGGAAGGTTTTAGCACCCCTAGTACGCCCTACCTAAGGTAAGCTGCTTGATGTTTTTGTTTGTCTTATAATTGCTAAAATATATAAAAATATTTACATGTTAAAGATATATCATTTATACCGAATATTTTGGATAGAATTTATCCAAACTCCGAAAAATAATACAAATCACCGAAAAGTTTTTTTTTTGTATTTTTTTGAATATTGGCCAATACCCTTTGGATTTTACAAACATGTTGTAAAATCTCAAAAATGCAATAAATGATTTTTTTCTTTGCAAAATCCATGCTAAAATTCATTTTTTTTCAAAACCCAAGATAATATATTTTTTTTAAAAAGAAAATAATTTTAAAATATGCTAGTGTATTGGCCTTATGCAAGAAAAATAATACATTTTTTTTAGATTTTTTGTATAAAAAAAATAAAAATATTTTTTTATATTTTTTTTATATTTTTTTTACTATTTATATTTTTATATTATTATTATATATATATTATTTTATTTTGGGTGAGTTGGATTGCCATTCACCTTATTTAAATCTGGTGCACGACCAGTGGTCCCGGTCGGTGACAGCTCGACCTTGCAGGAGGTCCGGCCGTGGCCGGATTAATCTCAGTCTGGCCGTGGCCCAGATTAATCTCAGTGCAGGCCGTGGCCCGATTAATCTCAGTGCAGGCGTGGCCCGTACCTCTCAGCGGACCGGGTCGGGCCTGTGCCCGACCCGACCCGACCCGGTTGGCTACAGTAAAATTTTTGCGCCGAGGAGACGATGAACAGTAAAAAAACAGGATTTTCAAGTGCGATGAAAGGAGATTCGGTTAATACCTTCGTGTAGAGGGCGTTGATGTGGTTCTTTCTGTCATGGTGGAATCGAGAATGGTGGCCTGAGCTCGCCGGAAATGAGATCGGAAGGTGACGGGCCGGTGCACTGTGACGAGGTTGCTGCTGCTGTTGGCTCGCCGGAGACGAGGTATGAGCTGCTGGAGGTCCTGGGAAGATAATGGTGGTGAAATGAGGTGGTTTTAAGTGGCCCGAGGTGATGGTTTTGACTCCCCGAAATGTAGAGAGAGAGGGAGAAGCTTCTGTTTTTTTTTTTTAGAGAGAGAGAGGGAAACAGTTTCTGAGAGATGGAGGGAGACAGAGGGCGAGAGAGATGACAAGGAAGCTGAGGTTGTCCGGCGAGGTGAAGGCTGGTTTTATGGAGATGTTTTGTTCTTCGACCGAGAGGGAGAGGGAGGCAAACCAGTTCCCTGGTTTTTTCGAGACCGAGAGACAAAGGCACGGAAGGGAAAAAGAAAGCAGCTCCTGTGTTCTCAACGGGAGAGATCGATGCCGAGAGACGCGGAGGTTTGCAGATGAAGGGTGGTCGACGGTCTTCCTTCTTCAAACGAGAGGGAGATTGCTTCCGAGAGCCAGAGGGAGAAGAGAGAGGGAGAACCAGCGGAGCTGGTTTTCGGAGAGAGAGAGTCAAACCGAGAGGGAGATGAAGATCAAGAGAAAAATCCTCACCTTTTTCGTGCCCTATTCTTCTTTATATATCAGACAGATTACAACCAACCGGGGCATGGCTCAAGGTATTTTTGAAAAATGCAGTTTTTGTGGCTCAATGTGCATGTTTTGCCCAAAAAAAATGGGGGGTTTCGGGTGGCTCAATTTTTACTATTTTTTATTATATATTTTTTATTATTTTTTTATTATTATATTTTTGGTCCCTCTTCCTGATTTCGGGTGGCTCAAAAATACAGTTTGGTCCCTTCATTTGTTACTCCTCCAATTGCACCCTTAATTGAACTTAAGTTTATGATCTTGTGCAATTATGTCCTTGTGAAAAATTCAAAGTTAACTTTATTTTTGCGCACCTTTGGTCCTTGATCTTTATCTGTGCAATATAGCTCCTCCTTCGACCATAAAACTCTTAATTTTTTCAATTAGGTCCCCGATTTCGCTTAATTGGCTTGAAAAAATTCAAATCGACCAACGAAAATTCAAATATCAACACTTGAGCCCAAATTAAATTTAAGCACTTGATTTCTTCTTGACTAAACCTTTAATAAAATTAATTTTGACCCATTTAAAGTATAATTAAGCCGTCAAGCTTAATTAAACCCTTCAACTGGATCTAGATTAATTCTCGAATATAATTACGCTTTTATATTAACCAACGACTATATCATATTGGTCCATAAAAATATAATTATATTTTATGACTTAATTTATACTGTGATTTATCTCATAATAAATTACTTTAGCCTTGGATCCACGTTTTTTCATTTCAGGCACAAAAGGGTACAATCAATCTTTCAAAAATGTTCCAAATTTTAACTTGATTTTTTATCGACACCATCCCCATTTTATTTTATTTTTTGTTATTTTCCGATAGTTTTGGGGCATGACCCAAAATTGGGTTACAACGAGTTGCCCCTTCTTTACAATGCTACGACTAAAGTCTTTTACAAAGACTTTAGCTTAGTAAGTGTTGTAAAGAAAACACTGAAATTATCTCATTGCAACGCATGACCTACCGGGTCTTATTATGACGGGTGACCACCCCAACTTAGAAAGGAAAGAGGTCTCATTTTTACGGGTGACCGACCCTAGTTAGAAAGGTCTCATTTTTACGGGTGACCAGGCCGGAGTTAGCGAGGTCTCATTTTTCCGGGTGGCCAGGCCGGAGTTAGCGAGGTCTCATTTTCTGGGTGACCAGGCCAGAGTTAGCGAGGTCTCATTTTTCTGGGTGACCGACCGGAGTTAGTGAGGTCTCATTTTTACGGGTGACCGACCCTAGTTAGTAAGGTCTCATTTTTACGGGTGACCAGGCCAGACTATAATGGTCTCATTTTTAGGGGTGACCGACCCTAGTTAGTAAGGTCTCATTTTTCGGGTGACCGACCCGACTATAATGGTCTCATTTTTAGGGGTGACCGACCGGACATCATGGTCTCATTTTTATGGGTGACCAGACCGGCTAGCATGGTCTCATTTTTATGGGTGACCGAGCCGGATATCATGGCCTCATTTTTATGGGTGACCGACCGGATATCATGGCCTTATTTTTATGGGTGACCAGACCGGCTATCATGGTCTCATTTTTATGGGTGACCGACCCACATCTCATGGTCTCATTTTATGGGTGACCGACCCACATCTCATGGTCTCATTTTTATGGGTGACCGACCCGGCTCGAGGAACGAAACAACATCGATTCTCAATTCATTTAACATGGTTCGATCGACTTGAGATTTTGTTTCTTCATATCCCTCATGACTCGAAATTGCATCGACTTTCACCACAATTTTCTGTCGAGGTTAATGTTATGACAATAATATGCATGCTTTGTTACCTCTTTTGGAAACATAGGTCCCCTTCTCTTCGTGGTGGCTTTCCTTCATAGGATGTGTTCCCCATGCCAGTATCTTTACGCTTAGCGGCGAGACTCTTTTGTTCCATATGGGGCCCTTTCTCGCTCCATCATTATTTTTTACTCATGTTTAAAAAACTTAAAGCGATATAAAATTGAAAAAATTTCAAAACATGGTTTTATTTGTAAATGGACACTTTTAAAGCAAATCACTATTTTTTTTTTTAGTCGTGGTGCACAAAATATGATAGAACGCAAATACGTATTATAAAATCATGTGCTTTGGAAAAGATTTCTTACACCAAGAATTCATGGCCGAATTTTATCTATTGAGGAAGGTGACAACACATCAAGCATAATATTTCTTTACAGAGTCGAGTTCACGAGGCCTAGCTAGATCTTCTCCATCCATTACGGACAATAGCAAAGCTCCTCCCGAGAATGACTTCTTCACCACATAGGGGCCTTCATAGTTTGGGGCCCATTTACTCCGATCTTGCCACTGGTACAAATAATATCTTCTTTAACACCAAATCGCCTTCGTGGAATTTTCGAGGTCGGACTTTCTTGTCATATGCTTTGGCCATCCTTCCTTGGTATAATTGATGATGACAGATTGCGGCTAACCTCTTTTCACTGATCAAATTCAAATGCTCATATCTGGCCTTTGCCCATTCTCGCTTCATCTAGTTACGAGTCTATCAAGACTCTTAGTGATGGGATTTCTACCTCTAAAGGCATTATTGCCTCCATCCCATACACCAACATGTATGGAGTGGCTCTGTTGAGGTCCGAACTGCGATGCGGTATGCATGAAGAGCAAATGGCAACATTTCATGCCAATCCTTATAGGTGACTACCATCTTCCGAACAATCTTCTTGGCGTTCTTGTTAGCGACTTCTACGACACCATTCATCTTGGGCCTATAAGGAGAGGAATTTGAATGTTTGATCTTCCATTTAGCACAAAGTTCACGTTATCAACTTCCCATTGAAGTTTTGGGCATTATCGGTTATAATCTTTTCGGGTGGCCCATACCGAGCATATCAGATCTCTCTCAATAAACTTCTTCACCACCTTACGTGTTACATGGGCAAATGACCCGACCTCTACCCATTTTGTGAAGTAGTCGATTGCCACGAGGATGAACTCGTGACCATTCGCTGGCTTTTGGGTTGATAGGTCCAATCACATCGATCCCCCACATTGCAAAAGGCCACGTAGATAACAAATTAAATAGAGGTATCGGAGGGGCATTCATTTTGTCCCCATAGATCTGACACTTGTGACATTTGCGGACATAGTCAATGCAGTCCTTCTCTAATGTCATCCAAAAGTAACCGACTCTTTGTATTTTCCTTGCCATCATAGGTCCACTAGCATGGGTCGAGCAGATCCCTTCATGCACTTCTCGCAATGCGTTTCTAACTTCAACCCCATCTAGGCATCTCAGCAAAGTCCCATCAGATGACCTCTTATATAAAACTTCTCCATCAAGGTAAAAATCCATTGCCAGTCTTCTCAAGGTCTTCTTTTCGGTGTTGGATGCCCCCAGGGGATAAGTCTGTTTTTGGATGAAGTTCTTGATATCATAGTACCAAGGGTTTCCATCTATTTCTTCTTCAACTGAGCAACAATGCGACGGATTATTTCTTATGTCGATATGTATCGACTGTAAGCTTTGCCCAAAGTCTATTCTAGCCATAGAAGCTAGAGTAGCTAAAGCATCCATAAACCGATTTCCTTCCCTTCCTAGATGGGTGAACTCTATTTCCTCAAACTCTTCAGCCAACTTAGATAGGAACTCCTGGTAGGGTATTAGCTTTTCTTCTTTGGTTTGCCATTCTCCCTTCACTTGACAAATAATTAGCATCGAGTCTCCATATACATCTATCTTCTTTACGTTCAACTCCAATGCAGTCTCTAAACCAAGAATACGAGGCCTCATACTCATTTGTGTTGTTAGTGCACCGATTGCAATTTCGTTGACACTGGGTATTGTTTCTTGTCGGGAGATATTATCACCGCCTGGCTCCATTACCACATACGTTCACGAGCACCATCAAAGTACATAGTCCACCATCCGGGTTTTCCTTCTTCTACGAAAACACATCCTCATCGAGGAAAATCAAAGTCTAACGGCTCATAATCCTCCATAGCATGGTCCGCTAGGTGATCGAGCAATGACACTCCCTTTCACCGCTTTCCTTGTCATATACACTATATCATATTCGAGATAGCGAGAACTTGCCACCGGCGATTCGGTCGGATAAATAGGGCTTTTCACGAGATGTACTTCAACGGGTCTAATTTAGAAATTAGCCATGTGGTATGATACAACATATCTTGTCGCAACCTTTTGCAGCCCATGCTAACGCACAACACAACTTCTCAATCATAGTATATCTAGACTCACACTCAGTGAATTTCTTGCTTAAATAGTAAATGGCCTTTTCCTTCCTTCCCAATTCATCTTGTTGCCCAAGCACACATCCCATCATTGTTTCGGTCCATTGTTAAGTATAAAATCAATGGCCTTTTTGGTGCAGGGGAACCGGTAGAGGTGGTTTAAGCAAGTCTTGCTTGATTTTCTCAAGCGCTTCTTCACATTCTGCGTTCCAAATGCCAGGATTCTTCTTTCTCAACAAGCGGAAAATAGGATCGCGAGGTTGTGGTTAATTGGGATATGAATCGAGCAATGTAATTTAACCTTCCCAAAAATCCCTTACTTCTTTCTCGGTCTTCGAGCGGGCATTTCTGGATAGCCTTTACTTTTCTCGGATCTACTTCTATTCCTTTGTCACTCACCACAAATCCTAGCAACTTCCCGGACTTCACCCCAAATGAACACTTTGCGAGGTTAAGCCTCAATTGATATTTTCTTAATCGTCAAATAATTTCTTCAATATTTGGACATGATTCTCTCCTTTTCCGATTTAGCGATCATGTCATCCACGTATACTTCAATCTCCTTATGCATCATGTCGTGAAACAAAGTCACCATAGCCCTTTGATAAGTGGCACCAGCATTCTTTAACCCAAATGGCATGACTTTATAGCGAAAAGTCCTCCATGGTGTAACAAACGTCGTCTTCTCCTTATCTTCCAGCGCCATTTTTATCCGATTATAACCTCGAGAAACCATCCATAAAGGAATACACGAGCTACGAGCTGCATTATCAACTAACATGTCTATATGTGGTAAAGGAAAATTATCTTTAGGGCTAGCCCGATTTAAATCCCTAAAGTCCACACGGACTCGAATCTTGCCCTCCTTTTGGGTACCACTACTATGTTGGACACCCATTGTGGATATTTGACCACCTCTAAGAAACCAGACATTCCATTGCTTTTCAATCTCCGCCTTTACTTTGATCAAAACTTCTGGGTGCGTTCTTCTTAACTTTTGCTTAATCGGTCGCATCCCTCCTCCAATGGTAGCCTATGGACTACAATATTTGTATCTAGACCGGGCATATCCTCATAGGACCAAGCAAAAACATCTGTATAATCTCGAAGCAGTGCAATCAAATCTTCTCTTTCCTTTTGCGTGATCAAGGTTCCTACCTTGAGTTCTCTTTGGCTTTCTTCAGTACCCACATTTATGGTTTCAAGTTCCTCTTTAGCGGGTTTCCAAACTTGTTCGTGTTGCTCTAATAATTTTGTGAATTCTCTAATGCTATTTTCATCACCATCTTTCTCTTCTACGACTATTATGTGCTCTTTATAATTCGGCCATTCATTCTCGATTGCAAAGTGCAAGTGGTGTTGTGGAAGTTCAGCTTCAGGGTTCCTGAAAGCGGAAAATGAGTGTAAATGCACAAAAATACAAAATAAGAAAAGAGATGAACAAAAATGCATGATCTTCATAAAAATGCAGTTCACAACAAACAAAGATAAAATCCGATTGGCCGGTTAGGCCTTAAAACAAAACAAACCAAAACAAATGTAGAAAACATTGTTCATTACATTACGAAAACCACTGGAGCTTCTTGGGTTTCCCAGTTCGGAACTTCTCTCCCTTGGCTAACTTCGAACGCATGTCCAGGCGGTGACTTCCTCTCTGTATAGATGGTCGGTTGTGGTAGCTCTTCATCCCTTTTCCTCGATCGAATCTTCTTAACACTGCTCTGAACTTCCTCCTTTTCCACAATATTTATGCTCATAGATGCCATCTTCTGCAGAGAGTTCTCGTGTCTGGATCGAGTTGTATGACATATGTCTGCCTTTGGAAATGAGAATTTGATCGGAGGAATGACTAAACTCTCTTCTACAGGCTTCCTTCCCTCGATCCTCGCCATTCTTTTCTCTCTTCTTGCCAAGGCGACCACTGGTAATCCTCTTTTTAGGTTTATACCCGACCCGAATCTTTGTTCTGCAACCTTGACCTTGTTACCCCAACCCAGTCGAGTTTCTGCTGTGCTGCTCCAAATCGGACCGGAACCTTGTTCTTTAAGAGGCTTTTAGCGGCCATTTCGGTGGCCCTCGAGATCCTGGGTTTCCTTATTACGGTATTCTCAGGCACCCACTCGGTATTCACAACTTCAAATGCATGCAGGTTTCCATCCATACAATCTTCAACTTCAATAAATGGGACCGCTACATTTTTCATCACGGATATGGCTTCTTCGACCTTGGCGGTGACAAGGACACCATTGGCAATGTACTTCAAGCGTTGATGCGGCGAGGAAGTAGCGACTCGGCGAGCATGTATCCATGGTCTTCCCAACAACATGCTATAAGAAGGGTGAATGTCCATCACTTGAAGGGTTACCAAGAAAGTTTGGGGACCTATGGCTAGCTCAACTCGATTGCCCCAACACTTGCCTCGGCGCACCATCGTATGCTCTCGCCGTAATCCCACTTGGATGCATGTGAGAAGGATCTATTGGCATCTCCTCCAGCATGTGTCTTGGCAACACATTTAGGGCGGAACCATTATCGATGAGAACTTTACCGATAAGACAATCCTTGCATCTGACCGTGATATACAAAGGCTTATTATGGCCGGTTCCTTCGATTCGAGTTCATCTTGATGAAATACAAATAGTTTGATGCGTGGATCCTCCCTACCAGGTGCTCCATAGTCGTTTGCTCAATATTTTGGGGCACGTAGGCCTCGTTCAATACCTTTTGCAAGGCATTTCGATGGGGCTCAGAACTTAGTATTAATGACATGATGGAGATTTTGGCGGGGGTTTTCTTCAACTGATCCACCACACAGTACTCACTATGCTTCATCAATTTCAGGAACTCATTTGTCTCTTCCTCCGTCACCGGTTTATTTACCTCTAACTCGTTTTCCAGATCCACTACCTCTTTACCCTTGATTTTCCTTTGTTTTTCCAACTCTGCGGGCGTGAAACAACGACCAGCTCGGGTTAAACCACCTATCTCGGTTTGGCCAAAAGGAACTTCGACGTTTGGGGTAGCAGCATAATTTCCCGGCATTGCTTTATAGTCCACCTCCTTTGCACATGAAGGCTTATATAGCACCAATCTCGGGAGTCCATTAGGTGTTGATTGGATCCTACACTTCTCTATCCCCGCTATCTCCTCATGGTTTGCTCTATCCTCAATCCTTAACTCCCCAAGAGTCAACATCCTGGTGACCTTTTGACGAAACTCAACACATCCATCAATGTGATGCCCTCTTTGTTCATGGAATGGGCAAAAGTCATTTTCGCCAATGTCATGTTTAGTTGATCCCATCAAATGTCCAGATTGCACCAACATGTCGTATAATCTGGCCATAGTCACCTTGAGAGCCCTTACTTTGTTATCGGTTTCTCTTGCATTCACCCCACTACTTCCGCGAGCATGTTTGGGCAAAGGATTCGAGGCTCACATTGGGTGGATCCTCAATGGTGATCCATCCGATCTTGATCGATTGCAATACCTTTCTCTTAAAGGTCTGCACAAGTCTCGATACTATGACCGCATTACCAGCATGGTATTCGCAGGTCAGATTAGGGTTGTGCCAGGCAGGGAAAGGTGGCTTCAAAGGGGGTAGTGGTAGAGGAGCAATATGTCCAATGTTTAGTAATTGGGCATATAATTCCTTTAGGGTCATGGGCAAAGGTGGTAGTTCTTCGAGTTTGTGGATAGTCTCTTCTTTGGTAGTTATTTTGATTACTTGTGGGAATCTTGGGTAGAAAGGTTGGTTTGGAGTGGTGGGCTTGGAGAAGTTGATGTTGGTGGTTTGGGGGGTAGGTGTTTGGTAACTCTTGTAATTCTTCTCTTTCCCCTTGTACCTTTCTTCCACGTTGCTCACCTCCACTTCTTTTCTTTTCCGACGAAACCCCTCTTCTCTACGGGTTCCATAATTCTTCCATTCAGATTCCTGCTCAATCCTTTCGACAATCCGTACCGCATCAAAAAATGTTGAGTTGAGCTTCCCATCGGTGCTCATAGTGCGGAGCTTTGAGCGTGTTAGCAAGCGAGGTCACCATTTCGGACTCTATCAATGGAGGTTGCACATTGACGACTTGGTCCCTCCATCTTTGAGCATAAGTCCTTACTGGACTCTTGAGCTCCTTTCTCCATTGTCATCAAGCTTGTCCTATCGGGAGCAATTTCGAGGTTGAACTTATCTCGCTTCAAAAAGCATCCGCCAAATCAGCCCACTTTCGAATCCCGATGTTGTCCAACCTCATGTACCAGCTAAGAGTTGAACTCGTCAGTCATCCTGGAAAAAGTAGATTAACAGCTTATCATCATGTATTACCTCCGCCATCTTGTTGTAGTAAGAACGAAGATGGGTTTTCGGGCATTCTACCCCACTATACTTGATGAATTCGGGACCTCGAACTTTCGTGGTATCACGATATTTGGCACCAAACATGCCTCGGCCGCACTGATTGGGTCGGATAGGTCATTCCCTTCAATCGCTCTTAATCTTTCCTCCAATGCGGACCACTTGTCATATCCCGCATGGCTGAACAATCTGGAATCTTGTGGTTCCTCATACGTTAAGTCCAATGTAATAGGGATTGGAATGGGCCTAGTGGGTTCAGTTGTTTCTTGGATGATCTCGACCACTGGAATATGGGGTGCCTCGGGGCCTTGAAGCTGCCGGTGGTGCTTCTTCCGTCTGCAGTGACGTTCCTTCTCCATCTCTCGTTCTTAATACCCTTTCGAGCATGCTTTGGTTAAGCGCGCCACATCATTGCGGACAGCTCGAGGTCCTTACAGTACGGAGATTCTGGCTCGATCCTTCCTTCGTTTTCCATTCTTCTTCTTAGCCGGGTGTTGTGGATCTTCGCAGGGGGACCTATGTTTCGTGGTTGAGCTGGGTGTACATGAATGCATAAGCGAATGGAAGATGTATGTAATAAAATGCAAATGCTTATATGAATGTATATGAAATGCAATGGATTTCTCTTGCGAACAATTAATGGCCAAACACTTCATAGACAGGGATTTCTCATCACGTTGACGTTAGGAGTACTGCATTGCAAGTTATTTACTTAAGTTATATTCACCAAAAGACAGAATTTGCAACAGAGACAACACCCTTCTCATTGAATGTATAAGCTTGATACATTGTTTTGAAAAACACAAAAAGGACAAGTAAATTAAAATCTTTCTTCCGTCACATCTTCTCCCAAAGGTAGGAAAGCGAATCCACGGTTCTCAATTGACTCCAAGAAAGCATCGGTTTCAGCTAGATTTCGCCGATACCGGATGATGTCTCTCCCCACATTTCTAGCATTGTTCACGATGACCAGAGCATGCGCGGCGGCTTCATCCATTTGTCTCGTCCATCCTAGACATTTTTCGATAGCGACAAGTTGGTTGTGTTCAAGGAAGTATTATTGGCATCAATCGGTCCTTGTGCTTTTCTATCAATGCTAGTTTTTCGACTTGATGCTTTATCTTTACCCTCTCTTTGTCGAGTTTCATCTTAAGAGTTTTTATCTCATCCTCTTTGATCACCAACTCTGCTTCACCAGCTTCATTCTTCATAAGCTCTGCCGAACGACTCTCCGACATCACATATTTCTTGTACAATTCTTCATGCTTTTCGATTCTGTCCATCAACTCGCACTTGGACCTCTGCAAACTTCTCTTGGTAATATTCTATACTTGTCATGGCATTCATTATGTTCGAGTCTTCAATATCTTGAGTTCGAGCAACTTCGCACCCATTTACGATTCATCTCCGCTAATTCTTTTTCAATTCCCAATCTAGCATTTTACGCCTCGACTATCTTCAACTCGAGCTTGGCTAGTCTCGCATCCCTAGATTGTAGTTGTTCATCTAGAAATGCTCTCTTTCTATCACCTTCCCACACCATTTCTTCCATCATCATCTTGTCCCTTACGGTCTTGTTTAGTTCCATCCGAAGTTTTTCCACTTGTCTCTTCAATTCTTCTTCATTGTCAACCCTTTTCCTTTTAACGGACTCTTCGACTTGTGGCGACTTCACTTCCCCATTGGTCGAGTCTGAAGCAAGCTGAATCTCTCCATTTTGTATACCCTTCGCTTGTACTCGGATTCTCCAAACCTTTTATTTCTACTAAAACCGGATGCTTCTAGTCTTGCTTGATAGCTCTCATGACTTCTTGCTTGTGCAGAATCTTTAAACAAACCAAAAACCGAGCAACCCCTTTTGTCCTTGGAATGAGCCGCTTGCCCCCATGTTGCCTTACCACAAGAGTTGGAGCATAACTTACATAACACTGTGATCCCTACCAATGGAACCCAACATTGTTGCCCACAATTCATTAGAACATCCAATGCCTTGATCCATGGAGCCTTCCATATGAAACCACCCCAAGGTAAGATTTCTAGTTTTTCTAACCAACCTTGGTTATCTAGATTCCCCATTCGTTTTTACCACTATTTCCAAGGTTTTTGGCTAAACCACCAAAAATTATTGAAAATTGGTCTTCTTGTCTCAAGATGGTGACCATCCGGATATACAACAGTTGTGTGCAACACCTCATTGCCCTTTTCGACTTTTCGGCAATGATTAAGTGTGATGATAGTCTCGGCTAGAATAGCGGCTCTAGGGTTGATCCGAGTATTCTCGTATTCCACATAAGCAGCAACGGCTTCCAAACTTATTATGCCTATTTGGCTTGGGAATAGCACAAGGCCAAATATGCCCAAGGCAATCAGTCTCTCTCTTGCTAAACCGAATTTCCCTTCTAATTCACACTCTAGCAACTTCCATTTCAAACCCGCAGCATTTCTCTCAAAAAACCTTTCCAAACCAGAGATCCTGAGGAGTTTCGACAATTCATTTACAATATTGTCGCATCTCAAAGGAAAATAAACTCTATACAAGTTATTTGGAAATTCAGTCAGCAACCCATACTCCTCCATTGTAGGACATAGATCCATATTCCCAAAAGAAAAACGGCGATAATCCGGATCCCAAAAATGGACTAAAGCTCGTATTGCGGGGTTTAAAACCTCTACCCTTGCAATCTCCATTAAACGTCCATATCTTCCAAAGAAGGCCTCTTTGTCCACGCTTTGAAGATGAGTCATTAGCTTGTTTACTTCATTCAGGGTGCAATTCAGGTTCTTGATTGGTGGTAGAACTTCAGCACTACTCTTAATACAGTCTCCTTCGGTCAATTGTGAGGATTCAGAAATTTTCCCATATTCCATGATAGAAAGTCTAGTGGTGCTGGCCATTTTGTTCACAAGACCTGTAAAGCGAAAATGCTTGTTTAGGTTTATGTCATATGAAATGTATTACGGACCATACACCCTAATGATAGGTTCTAGTTCTTTTATGTGAGACATGGGGTAGGCTTACTATTTGGGCTCTAAAGAGGGTCTCTTGCTGTCCCAGTGATCACCTTCGTGAAGGCAATATGGGGTCTTAGCAGATAATGGGATGGTACGTATACCAATCACTATCATCTAAGCTCTCAGCAAAGAGTTGGGGTTTACACAAACTTAAACCTTGACTCAAGTCATAGGTAAGCTGCTAGTCCCCCACGTAACTTAAAGTTAGTGTGTGCTCTCAAAATAAATAAAAGTGATGCATGACGAGGCATATTATGATGACAGGATGAAAAGATGCATGCTAACTTTTAAACAAATAAATAATTCATAGCAACATGAGAATAAATGAATGAATAAACACAAATCATTAACATATCATAAACAAACAAAATTATCAAGCTTAGTCCAACTTCCCCAGTGGAGTCGCCATTCTGTCGCACCCCAAAAACGGCTGGGAGCGGCATCGTGGCAACTGATCCCCATGAGCGGGGAGGATTATTAAATGTCGGGGGATTATTTATTTTTTATAACAAAAGGAGTCGCCACCTAGTATTACGGTTACTAGGAAACCTATGACTGGTCTTTCAGAGGTTCTAGGATAAGGGACTGGTTGCGTAAAGGGAAGGTTTTAGCACCCCTAGTACGCCCTACCTAAGGTAAGCTGCTTGATGTTTTTGTTTGTCTTATAATTGCTAAAATATATAAAAATATTTACATGTTAAAGATATATCATTTATACCGAATATTTTGGATAGAATTTATCCAAACTCCGAAAAATAATACAAATCACCGAAAAGTTTTTTTTTTGTATTTTTTTGAATATTGGCCAATACCCTTTGGATTTTACAAACATGTTGTAAAATCTCAAAAATGCAATAAATGATTTTTTTCTTTGCAAAATCCATGCTAAAATTCATTTTTTTTCAAAACCCAAGATAATATATTTTTTTTAAAAAGAAAATAATTTTAAAATATGCTAGTGTATTGGCCTTATGCAAGAAAAATAATACATTTTTTAGATTTTTTGTATAAAAAATAAAAAAATATTTTTTATATTCTTTTATATTTTTTTATATTTTATAATATTTTTATTATTATATTATTATTATATATATATTATTATTGTATTTTAGGGTGAGTTGGATCGCCATTCACCCTATTTAAATACTGGGTTGCCACTTGACCTTGCGAGAGGTGCAGGCAGTGGCCCGGACTAATCTCAGTGCAGGCGTGGCCCAGACTAATCTCAGTGCAGGCCGTGGCCCGGACTAATCTCAGTGCAGGCCGTGGCCCGATCTCTCAGCGAGACCGGTCGGGCTCGTGCCCGACCAGACCGGTTGGCTACTGATGAAATTTTGCGCCGAGGAGACGATGAACAGTAAAAAAACAGGATTTTCAAGTGCGATGAAAGGAGATTCGGTTAATACCTTCGTGTAGAGGGCGTTGATGTGGTTCTTTCTGTCATGGTGGAATCGAGAATGGTGGCCTGAGCTCGCCGGAAATGAGATCGGAAGGTGACGGGCGGTGCAGCTGTGAGCGAGGTTCTTCTGCTGCTGTTGGCTCGCCGGAGACGAGGTATGAGCTGCTGGAGGTCCTGGGAAGATAATGGTGGTGAAATGAGGTGGTTTTAAGTGGCCCGAGGTTATGATTTTGACTCCCCGAAATGTAGAGAGAGAGGGAGAAGCTTCTGTTTTTTTTAGAGAGAGAGAGGGAAACAGTTTCTGAGAGATGGAGGGAGACAGAGGGCGAGAGAGATGACAAGGAAGCTGAGGTTGTCTGGCGAGGTGAAGGCTGGTTTTATGGATATGTTTTGTTCTTCGACCGAGAGGGAGAGGGAGGCAAACCAGTTCCCTGGTTTTTTCGAGACCGAGAGACAAAGGCACGGAAGGGAAAAAGAAAGCAGCTCCTGTGTTCTCACCGGGAGAGATTGATGCCGAGAGACGCGGAGGTTTGCAGATGAAGGGTGGTCGACGGTCTTCCTTCTTCAAACGAGAGGGAGACTGCTTCCGAGAGCCAGAGGGAGAAGAGAGAGGGAGAACCAGCGGAGCTGGTTTTCGGAGGGAGAGAGTCCAACCGAGAGGGAGATCAAGATGAAGAGAAAAATCCTCACCTTTTTCGTGCCCTATTCTTCTTTATATATCAGACAGATTACAACCAACCGGGGCATGGCTCAAGGTATTTTTGAAAAATGCAGTTTTTGTGGCTCAATGTGCATGTTTTGCCCAAAAAAAATGGGGGGTTTCGGGTGGCTCAATTTTTACTATTTTTTATTATATATTTTTTATTATTTTTTTATTATTATATTTTTGGTCCCTCTTCCTGATTTCGGGTGGCTCAAAAATACAGTTTGGTCCCTTCATTTGTTACTCCTCCAATTGCACCCTTAATTGAACTTAAGTTTATGATCTTGTGCAATTATGTCCTTGTGAAAAATTCAAAGTTAACTTTATTTTTGCGCACCTTTGGTCCTTGATCTTTATCTGTGCAATATAGCTCCTCCTTCGACCATAAAACTCTTAATTTGTTCAATTAGGTCCCCGATTTCACTTAATTGGCTTGAAAAATTCAAATTGATCAACAAAAATTCAAATATAATCAATTGAGCCTGAATTAAATTTAAGCACTTGATTTCTTATTGACTAAGCCTTTAATAAAATTAATTTAATCAATTTAAAGTATAATTAAGTCGTCAAGCTTAATTAAACCCTTCAACTGGACCTAAATTAATTCCTGAATATAATTACGCTTTTATATTAACCAACGACTATATCATATTGGTCCATAAAATATAATTATATTTTATGACTTAATTTATACGCGGATTTATCTCATAATAAATTACTTTAGCCTTGGATCCACGTTTTTCATTTACAGGCACAAAAGGGTATAATCAATCTTTCAAACATGTTCCAAATTTTAACTGGATTTTTTTTTTTCCCCGACACCATCCCCCATCTTATTTTATTTTTTTGGTATTTTCTGATAGTTTTGGGGCATGACCCAAAATTGGGTTACAACATTTAGTTTGGGAGTATATTCATATTTTCATCTATGTTTTATTCTTTTTTCTAAAAAAGTTGCTGGTGCATCTTACTGATGCGTCAACAGTAGTCTTTTGTCCGTGCTTTTTAGACGGCGCGTGCGGTGTTTTTTGGTGGAGAAAAATATTCATCTGTTATATCACCGGATGCATCGTCGTGACCTCTTTAACATGGTGGTGCACATATCATTATAAAATAAAATAAAAACTCATACTCTTGACTTTTTTTTTTTGTAATTTAAAAAATTTGACTCTACAAGCAACGAAGAAAAGGGCAAGTTCCTCGTATAATTTTGTATCACAAACAATATCTGCATCCATAACCTAGACCAAAATCTGTATGCGCTGCCATTGAGCTCAAGCCCTGCAAGTATCAAAGTGTTAACAATAACGGTGGCGATAAATATTTAAAAAACCTACAGCAAAATAGTTGTTTTAATTTATTCTATGAAAATAAATAAATAAATTGGAAAGTTTAAACCGTTCTCTATTGATTTATTAATTTATTTCGACAAATTATATATCGTATCATCATTTATAAGAAAACATATGCCCAGCCAGCATACATGTTGGTCCATCTTAAAATGTACCCATCATTAAGTAATAAAAAAAAAACGCAATAAAGCTTAAATTTGGACTGAGCTAGATAGAGTCCACACCACACCACAAAAATATGGGCATGTTTAGGAGTGCAGTTGCTTTTGAAAATACTTTTCATTTAGAAATACATCAAAATGATATATATTTTTATTTTTTAAAAATTATTTTTGACATCAGCACATCAAAATGATTTAAAAACACCAAAAAATTTTCATTTAAAATGAAAAAAATCAAATTTTGAACAAACGACGATACAACTGCAGAAACAAACAGGCCCCCAAAGTTTAATTATAGCTTGAATTAATAGTTAACTAGAATTATTAGAGTTCATTATATAAAAAATATATTTATTTCTTATATCACAATATGTTAATACATTTCAATGATTTCATTTCTATTATTTTCATATATTGGTTTCTCATATACCTATTATACATTACAAAAAATCTTAAATCATCCTTTTAAATCACTCATAATCTATATAATGCCTTATTAACACTTTATTTTAACTATTAAAACTTTAAAATTTCTTTAAATATTTTTTTTACCATTTGTAATTGAGAATAATTCTTTAAAAAATATCCATAAGATTTTTACTCATTTCCTATATTTTTAATTTCTAGACATACCCTCACCGCACACATTCTAGTAATAGGCTCAAATTTTTTATTATTTAAGAAAAAATTACATATATTCAAATTATTTATTATCTTTTCCATAAACATACTACTTTATCATCAAATGGTTTTTAAATCTCCAACAAGGACTATTCTTGCATGTATTTAAGCTTCAACTATTAATTAGGCGTTTCCTAAACTAAGAAAAAAAACTAATTATTTTAATATATTAATAAACCATTCTCCTAATTGAAACAATTATTTCAAAATATTATCAACACACACACACTAGCCACTTACTCGCGCATCGTCGTGGTCGGAACCATATTTTTGTCAACACAAAAAATATTAATCATGTGATTTTTTTTATTATAATATAAATTTTGATAAAATTATAAATCTGTACAGAATTCTTTTGAAGTGCAAGTTTTTTTTTATTAAATATATGAATTTTAAATCGATATAAATTTATATGTTTAGTAGATTTCAATGAAATCAACAACATAAAATTATCATCATCATTAAAAAAGCAAGAAAATTTGAATATCTGAATTATTGAATTCACTGTATTAGGATTAGTTCAATTTATAATCCAATTTAAATTAAACACAATAAATAAAATATAAATTATAAAAAAAGTTGCATTAATAAAAAAAAAGTAGTTAATTGTTTATCTTCAAAAAGAAGAAAAATCATTGAAAAATCATCCCCTGCATTATCTTCATTATTATGATTATAACAGTTAAAATTATTATCAATATTTTTGCCCAAACAATTAAAATCATTAAATTGCCCCAAAGAATTAAAAAAGCAAAACATTTTTACAAAAAAAAAAAAAATAATCACTAAAATTATCATTCATATTGCGCAATCAATGAAATCATAAAATCATTTGGCCCGAAGAACAAATAAAAATAACCAAAAACACAGAAAAAAGAACAACGAAGAAAAAGGAAAAATGTTAATTTTAAAATGATAAATAATATAAATTAAAATTTCAGGATTGAAAAAAAAAGAAAATAAAACCACAATAAAAATAAAACGACAAAAATTAAAAACAAAAACTAAAAGCGTAGGTGCATAAATACGAGTAAAAAATGAAAAAATAAAAACACCCCCACTGTTCTGCGTCCTTTTCTCAGCATCTAGGGGTAAAAGAGTAGTTTCATTGTGCAACGAATTCGGAAATACCATTCACATCCTCTGGAAATGTTTAAAATGACTCCGATTCCGAGTGTTAAATTTTTCAACCCTAGAGTAAAATGATAATTTAATTATTGCAATCCAGAGTAATCTGTATCTACATGCATAGTGAAAAAATGCATAGTAAAACCCAGACATCATGTGTGTGTATATATATAATAATATAAATAAATCAACATGTCTAAAACAAAGGGATGAGTACGGAGTCACATAATATATATTTTCTGCAAGAGCTCAGCCCATTAACTATCACCTTTACTTATGCCACAATTTTCGTCAAGCAAGCAAGATCCCTTCGACTTGTGCCTCGTAGAATATCAGATGATGATGCATTGGTTATCTGAAGTCTCGTTTGGTCTCAGTCAAACACAGTGGAAGAGCCGCCCGAATTCTACGTGAAACCGATCTGACGTCCGACACTCTACCCTCTCATCCGCCGTCTCCTCCTCTCACCAACATCTTGTTACCACCTTCATTACAACTGTACTTTACTTTCATATTATTTATTCGCCATCTTCTCCCGTTAAAATCGAACGAACCCATGTTTTAATATCAAGAAAACAATGGCGAAGGCATACCTACCTCTACTAGGGTTAGACCCTTTAATTATTCTATTAATACGAAGGAAATACAGCAATCTAGCTCTTCATTAAATTATTAAATATATATATATATAAAGCTTGTTCTCTGTGTTTTTTTTAATAAGATAATCCCATTACTATTTAATTATAGCTAGGGAAGTTCCCACAGTAAGCTTACGATAAATCTCCGTGTATATATGCATGTGTTGCCACGAATACTTGTAGAAAGTGACGGCTCCTGCCATTGTTGTGTTCTTAACGAGGGATCATAGTTCTTCTCTCCAACAGAGAAAGTATATAGGTTTCTGGGCGGCGATCATCAGCGCTGCAGATGAGGAGGGTGTTGTTTTTGGTGGCGGCTGTTCTGGCAGTTATTGGCAGTGGCAGTATCGTTCACGGCGGAGATGTAACCTACGATGGCAGATCTTTGATCATTGGTGGGCGGCGGAAGATTGTTTTCTCTGGTTCTATTCACTATCCTCGAACCACCCCGGAGGTACTTTAACTTGCAAACCCTTCGTCTAAATATTGTTTTCATACTGGAAGAAGAAGAGCAAGCTAGCGAGCTAATTGCATTTCACAACCTATATATCTATAGATTATGTGTAATTAACTACTATTAGCTAGAGATCTCGAGTTGATGAGCTCTCTACCATGCATGATTTAGTAACTTAGCTCTTGAGACTGACTGTTCATTTATAAATCGTGTTCAAGTGATGATATTCTTGTTTTAAATTCTATCACTTGCATTTCTCAACCTAAAATAAAAAAAATGAACTAGAAATCTCGAGTTAATGGACTCTCCACTATGATTTAGTGATTTAACTCGTAATGAACTAGAAATCTCGAGTTAATGGACTCTCCACTATGATTTAGTGATTTAACTCGTAATGAACTAGAAATCTCGAGTTAATGGACTCTCCACTATGATTTAGTGATTTAACTCGTAAAAGTAAAAAAAATAAATAAATAAAAAGTCCAACATATCTCACCAAAAAAATAGATTCTGGGTTTTATTGCATCTGTACGCAAAATGTTGCGGTGTAGATAGCAATTGACTTCCTTTTTCAATGCATGCATTGGATCTCCATGCACTCTTCCTAAGAAATCCATCGGGTAACATCTAAAGGGATCCCTCGAGATTCTCGAGGACGCTGGCTACCTGCTCTCCTTTCTTTATATATATATATATATATATCAGCAAACAAGGAAATCTGTCCTTCAGTGTCTACTAGCCATGTATTGTAAACCTAATTATCAATCTACTCCAATTGTAATCATGTTTGTGCTCGCAATGTGGATCATTTACATATCTTTACATACGAGAAAAAGGAAAAAATAATGTAGAAGGGGATAACACATTTTAGGTATGTAGTTTTCGAGAGTCGCGTTGTGATGATAAAGAATTTGTGATTTGTATAACATGTATTTTTTATAAAAACTTGATTGTAATAATTAAAGATAATTACAAAAAATGAGATGGTAAATTATTTATAATAATAATAATAACAATAATGTTGACGTTTTAATAAATTAATCACCAGAATTGATATTTGTAGCAGCCACGTTAGTAGAAAATAATTGTATAATTTAATGATCTTGAATCAGACGAGACCCATATTGTCTCAAGTAATTATTAATTCACGAGGTCAAAAAAGATGATAGCTTGATCAATTAATCACTCCTTGCAATATTAAATGAAATTTCTTCTAGTTGGGCTACTAATTACTGTAAATATATATTCGCAGATGTGGCCATCTCTGATAGCCAAAGCCAAGGGAGGAGGACTGGACGCCATAGAAACCTACGTGTTTTGGAATGCCCATGAACCACAACCTGGTCATGTAAGTAGCCATGATCCCAACTCTTTGATCCTCTCTTATTTCTCGCATCCACTCATCGATCGGCTACTCTTTTTTTTTTTTTTTAATTTGTTTGTTTTTTGTTTTACTGCAGTATGATTTCAGTGGACGGCATGACATTGTAAGCTTCATCAAGGAAGTCCATGCACAGGGCCTCTACGCTTGTCTTAGGATTGGACCCTTTATTCAAAGTGAATGGTCTTATGGGTAATCATAATCAAATAGAAAAATAAATTATTAGACGAAAGTTTTTTTTATTTTTTTATTTTATTATTATTATTATGTTGCAGTGGGCTCCCATTCTGGTTGCATGACATTCCGGGGATTGTTTTCCGATCTGATAATGAGCCTTTTAAGGTAATTGATCTTTCCTTGTACAGTTTACTGTAAGAAATATCAGACTGTGGATTGCTACATTGTACGAGTGTTTTGTTCTTGAAAGAAACTTATTTAATTGATGGAATGGCAGGTTTATATGCAAAACTTTACAGCAAAAATAGTGAGCATGATGAAGTCAGAGAATTTATATGCTTCACAGGGAGGTCCAATCATCCTATCACAGGTTCAATTTGCAATGAAACTACGTGTGTGGGTTTATATGTCTGTTGAAAATTATCAGGATCTAATGTTTCTCACTTTTACAGATCGAGAATGAATATGGCACAGTACAGAAAGCTTATGGTCAAGAGGGGCTAGCATATGTCCAATGGGCAGCACATATGGCCGAGGGACTTCAAACTGGGGTGCCATGGGTTATGTGCAAGCAAAATAATGCTCCTGATCGTATGGTTAGTCTTCTTTTTCTGCAGAAATACTAGCTTGCAAGTTCTTGGAAACTGCAGGTTCTTCTGAATCTCTTCTTTTTTCATTCTTATAGCTCAATATACCCTATATATCATACTGAAGAAACATTAATTGAGTGTGGTTTGCAGATAAATTCATGCAACGGAAAGAAATGTGGACAGACATTTGTTGGTCCTAACTCGCCAGATAAACCAGCAATATGGACAGAGAATTGGACAACTCGGTAAGTATATGTTCATGTACTTTTGTCTTATTCTTCCCCCTTCCTTTGATGAGCACTATAGTTGTTCGAGAAAAGATTTTCTTCGAACTGATTCCCATGTTTCTCTTTTAGATATCAAGTATATGGTGAGGATGCACCAGTGAGATCTGCAGAGGATATTGCATTTCATGTTACATTATTCATCGCTGCAAAGAAGGGAAGCTTTGTAAACTATTACATGGTATTGCAGTCCTCTGATAACTATATATATATATATGTGTGTGTGTTAGAGAATAAAATAAATCATATTCTGGGGTCTCATCTAACAACTTAAGCTTTTAGGTGAGATGGTTTCTTAACATGGTATCAGAACCTTGTTGACCCAAGGGTCACGAGTTCGAATCTCACCACCCCATTTTATTTCATAAAAATCAAACACAAGGTAGTGTAGGCATGTGTGCAAGTTTCAAGCCCAAATGACTTTCACTTTAGAGGATGTGTTAGAAAATAATATTTAGATGAGATGTTTCCTTGAAAATATGTTCACAAGCTTTTCATCTCACATTTACACGAGTCTCACCCTGAAAGTAATATCAATAAGCATATGAGATGAAATATGTGTGCCAGCCTGCTGGAAGAAATAACAATTTGTTCTCTGATGCACTTTAGACCATGATATTTCTGCTAAGGCCTGATTTTGCGTTGCAGTATCATGGAGGAACCAATTTCGGAAGGACAGCATCTGCATTTGTAACAACTAGTTATTATGATCAAGCCCCTCTTGATGAGTATGGTAAGCTTTCGCAGGCTTCCTATACCTTTCAAAGTATTTTCTGTGTTGTCTGACAGAAAATTTGACTTGACACCTCTTTGATGAAATTTAGGATTAATTAGACAGCCAAAATGGGGTCACCTCAAGGAGCTGCATGCCGCATTAAAACTATGTTCAACGCCTCTGCTTTCAGGAGTGAAAGTTAATCTCTACCTAGGCCCCCAGCAACAAGTAAGGACATCAGAAAGGAATTCTTGGCATTTTTATTTCTTTTGGATGCAAAATAGAACAGATTTATACTGTTGAAATTGACAAATCTGAAAAGGTATATCACATTTTATGTGAAATCTCATTGGCAGAATGCCATACAAACCCCATAAATCAGATGGTTCATGAAACAATTGTGCAGAACAGCTCAGCTCTACAAAGTGATTAGAATTGCTTTGTGCTGCCATATTGCAGGCCTACATCTTTAATGCAGTATCAGGAGAATGTGCTGCTTTTCTGATAAACAATGACACAATAAATGCCGCATCTGTTCCGTTTCGAAATGCTTCATACGACTTGCCTCCAATGTCAATTAGCATCTTACCTGACTGCAAAAATGTTGCCTTCAATACTGCAAAGGCAAGACTCATTTCCTCACCCTGATAAGAAATTGACCACCTTTTAGTACTGGCTGAAACGTTTGTAATTGTTAGGATTAATTTTTGAACTTATTGAATCTTGAACAGGTCAGTACTCAATACACCACAAGAACCATGGGAAGAGGCGAGGTTTTAGATGCTGCAGATATGTGGCAGGAATTCACTGAAGCAATCCCCAACTTTGACAGCACCTCAACAAAATCAGAAACGTTAATGGAGCAGATGAATACCACGAAAGATTCATCTGATTATCTTTGGTACACGTCCAGGTATACTGCAATCAATCTTACATTAATAATGAAAGCAGTTCTTTGACTGAACTTGCAATGCTTGAGAAAAACTATGCTAGTCTTGTGATCAACTTTGATTACAATTACCATACATGTTCACATTTTAATCCATCTCAAATGTAGGCCTCTTAATTTAAATCTGAAATAAATACCCAACTGACAAATGTTCACAAATTGTCTTTTTTGGATTACTAATTTTTAGAATTGTTTACATTTTTTCATCAATAGGTTTCAGCATGGGTCATCTGACACACAAGCCATACTTGAAGTGAGCTCTCTTGGCCATGCTTTGCATGCATTTGTCAACGGACAAACAGTAGGTGAGCTATATTTCACAGTATTAGCAATGGCTAGGCATATATTTGTGAAAATAAATTTTATAACCCAAGAAAGATACCAACACATAATTTCTTAACTATTACTAAAGATACAGAGAATAAATATTGATTAACTTATTGAATCTGGAGTTAGCTCTTTTATGTAAAATTCTTCCCTCGTTACTGTCCAAAATTTAGCATAACAAGCAACTCACAGATTTGTTATCTTTCAGGATCTGCTCATGGAAGCCGTAAGAATCCAAGGTTCAAATTCGAAAGAAGTGTTTCTTTGAATAAAGGGATTAACTATGTCTCCATACTGAGCGTGATGGTTGGAATGCCGGTAAGATTCAAATTCCACCACCCTCAATCTTTTCATGCAACCAGGACAAAGACAAGGACAGATTTATAACGTTTGTTACAGTAGTTTCTGAGACCAGTTAGTCAGTTTTGTCTGATAAGTGAGCCTGCAAGACCGATTTATATTAACTTATTATAGAAGAATCCAGTTTCAATTGGACTTAAGTATTTAGTTGACCTCTTACTTTCTTCATTTGAATCTGTGTGCATATATATATATATATATAGACACACACACCACTCACACTCTCTCTTGCAATATCATTAAAATTATTCCAATGGTGTAAAGAATTCAGGAGCATTTTTGGAAAGAAGGGCTGCAGGACTGAGAACCGTGAAGATTAGAGATAAACAAGACAATTATGACTTAACTAACTACTCGTGGGGATATCAGGTACTGTCTTCTGCTCTTTCCTGAACTCATTTTTCTTCTTTATTGTTGCTGCATGACTTCTACTCTAATCATTTTAACTTCAAATAATCATTTGACCAGTTCTGCTATCACCACTCATAGCTACTTATCTTTTGATGCAGATAGGACTGCAGGGAGAGACATTACAAATTTACACAGAACTAGGATCAAGCCAAGTTCAGTGGAAAAAGTTTTCAAATGCTGGAAATCCACTTACATGGTACAAGGTAACCAAGTTTTTTTAATATAAAAAATAGAACTTAATATCTCATTTATGCAATGTATCAATGTTTCATGTGATAGTACTCTAAACCGATATACATTTTGCTCCATCCAACACTGAATCAAGCAGTCTTACCAATTTTTTTTGGATTTTGGATCCAATTTATATTTCGCAAACATTGTTTCCAATATATGGTGGTGGTGCTCTCCGAAACACTGCTGTTTAACCTCTAATTCTATTTTGTGGATTGTTTATATGCCAGACTCAGGTTGATGCACCTCCAGGGGATGCCCCAGTTGCCTTAAATCTTGCATCCATGGGAAAGGGTGAAGCTTGGGTTAATGGTCAAAGTATAGGTCGATATTGGCCCTCGTATCGTTCCCCGAATGGATCTGCACAGACGTGGTACGTGATTTATATATCAGATGCTTTTTGTACAGACTGTTGTCCAGCCACTCTTTAGTCATCTTAGTTGTTATAGTCGAATAAATTTACTGCTGAAGATGACATAAAGAGGCAGCCATGGCTTTTGACAACATTAGAATTTAGTGATCCTGAAGTTCCCAACTCGATTTGTCGAAACAATTGCACACGTATGAGTTATACACACTCACAGATGTTGTGTCTGATGATATTCCATGGGAACTTGGTTGCCAAGCTTCCTTGAAGCTAAAAACAACCTGCTGAAAAGATGGCCACCATTAAAATAGCTTGTAGAATTGCTTTCAGAAAGTAGATTTCATTTCCCGAAGTG